>JAVXUP010004850.1:0-25402 GCA_033070095.1 Escallonia herrerae | reverse complement strand
CTCGAGAGCGGAGGTAGTTGATAGGTGATTGGTAGTGAGAGGCACGAGAGCGGAGAGTTCAGAGCAAATGCGGGAGCACGATCGAGAACGAAGATCGAGAGTGTTGCGCGATTTAAAAGAATTTGATTTGATAACTTGGGTGTGAAGGGGGGCTAGTGGATGTTACCAAGGAAGACGCATCTGTGAAAGGAAAAATTTTGGCTGCTACCCCGGTTGGAAAAATATTCCCTACCCCTATATAGCGACAATAAATCGTCTCTAAATGTTTTTAGTGACTTTTATTAAGTGACGTTAAAAAATACTATTAATTATTGTCGTTGAAAGTATTAGAAGAAAAGTTACTAGAAATATTTAGCGACTATTAATTGTCACTATACAGGAGATTGGAGGAAGATTACTACAACTCGGGTAAGAGCCCAAGTTTGTTCTGTGTGAAATTACTGCTGGTTTTTGCTAGACTGGTTCACATCCTTTGGCTCCGTAACTAATCTTGTCCTCTTCCAAATCATGTGTAGTAAACATTCTTGTTGACTTGAAGCAAGTTCGTTTAAACTTAATTAAAATGAAACTTTCCATTTTCATCAATCAAATGAGTTTTACATTTTTTAAAAATAATTTTGGATGTTTACCAAGATCAGTGACTGAAAACTATAGCACATGTTTGCAGTTAAAAGAGGATTAAGGGAAAGGGGCCCGTACTTTATCATTTTCGTTTCCAGCTTTTTGCAATGATGATTAAAAAAAATTCTTTTTTCTGTACTTCTATCATTTTCTTTTTTGTTTTGAATAAAATTATTCGAACAGTGACAATAAACTAAAAATACCTCAGAGGAGTTTTCAGCTTTTCCCACCCAAACTTAACTCAATGTCAAAAAAGTATCAAAGGAAGTTGGCCTCGTCCTTCCCCTATTGTCCTGTCAACAATAGGGGAAGGACGAGGCCAACTTCCTTTGATACTTCGAGTTAAGTTGATACTTTTCTAACTAAATACTTCGGGTTAGGCCAACTTCCTCTATTGTCCTTTTCTAACTAAATACGAAAATAATAAAAATACAAAATAAAAATGCTAAACATACAGTCCCTTAAAAGTCTGTTCGAGATTGAAAGCAAATTTCAAAGTATATCTTAATCAACTTTTAAAATCAGTTTTAAGGTATGAATAACATTTTGATAAAAGTACTAAAAGTAGTTTCAATTTCCGAACAAAAAGATTAAGAATTTAGCGCTCAAATAAAATATGGTAAAGGTCTTTGTAGCCGACAGAGATACTCGGGTATTTGTTCAAACCTGATTATGAAAAATTGATGAATCCATAATCCTCATTTTCTTCGATTATGATTTAGTCGGTTTTTTAGCTTCTAAGAGCTGCTTTAATCATTTTTGAATTTTTTTCTAATAGAGTATAATCTTATTTTATCAGGTTGAGATTTAGGTATATCCTGTGTCAGTGTTGCTGTTAACATGGCCTGCACTAGGACAGAAGTGAAAGCTTACCAAAAAAATTGTTTGGTCAGGTCCCTGTTTAAAGTAGTTAGGTATTGACAGAGATGGTGACTTGAGTTTTTATATGAGATAATATGATGAGGATGCCATTGCTCACATTTGTGCATATGGTAGTGTATTCAGTTCTTTATCTGCAGTAACTCCATTTCTGTCCCTGTAAAGCTGAAGATGCAACATTGGTTCAACCCTATATAGAAGATGTACATATCAATTACTGAAAGGATATGCTTAAATGTAGACCTGGCAAAATGATGTCCGTACCCGTTACCCGAACCGTACCCGGTCCAAAATGCCGGGTACGGGTACCAATATTCAATACTCGTCGAAATTAGACCCGAACCGACCCGTAAAATTCGGGTAAGTTTGGGTCGGTTACCGGGTACCCGGGCTTATCCGGTTATGTGAGTATATATATACCTTTTAGGGCTAACAACTCTCATTCTCTCTTTTTCTGACTTCCGCCGCCCCTCCTCTCAACTCTCAAGTCTCTTTCAGTCTCACAGGTCCTCTTTTTCAAGTCCCTCTTCTCTCACAGATCTACCAAACACGGCCACCCACGGCGCCACATCGTTCAGTCACTCCCGGATCTACCACATCTCCGCCGCCAAGTCGTCACTTCGTCACTCTGTCACATCGTTGCCACCGATCTGTCACCCCTCTGCCACTGATCGGTCACCCCGTCTCGTCGTCACCCCCGATCCATCACCCCATCGCGCAGTCGCCAGAGATCCATCACTCCGTCGCCCAGTTGCACCGATCGGTCACTCCGTCGCCTTGTGGAGTTGTGGTTGTTGGTTCAGTTTTTTTTTTTCAATTGAAAGATTCAGATTTTTTTTTTAATTGGAAGATGTTCAGATTTTTATTTTTTTGTTTTGATTGAAGGGCATTCAGATTGATGTGTAGATCGTTGTGTAATGGAAGATTTTCAGATCTTTATTTTGTTGTTTTGATTGAAGGATGTTCAGATTGATGTGTAGATCATTGTGTAATGAATTGATGGAGATTTTGAGGTCAAAATATGTATAGTTTGTAGGTTTTTAAAATTTGTTTATTCCAAAAAACAAATAATCAGAAAATGATTGAGTTACCCGCGGGTACGGGTTCTCAAAATGCTTACCCGAAAAAACCCGGGTAAAATATGTCCGACCTGTCTTTACCCGGACCCGGCCAGATTTTACCCGTATCCGGCGGGTATACCCGTTTGCCAGGTCTACTTGAATGATAGTAAGTAGAACACAAAGAGACAGCAGAAGAGGGAAGGAAAAGAAGAAAAAAGTTTTGAATCTGCCATATTATAACATGAATAAGTCTTTACTGATCTAGTTGAGCTTGGAGTTAAAAAATAGTAATGGATCCAGTTAGGAGGGTACTGGGGGATGGTTTGTTGTGATCGATTTGCCTTGGAGCGCCAAGTTTGAGCTCCAAATCAGGAGCTGCAGTCGCCGGAAATGGCTTTACTGGCATTCTGCTTGCGGTAGAAGGATTTAGCTGAGAGTTGAGTGACCCAAATGACCAATTGGGAATAGCATGATTGCCAGAAGGTACTCGAGAGTTGTCGGTTTCCCGGTCGCTGTTTTTAACGTTTTGTCCAAATAAATTGAGGTCCATCAGAGACAGATTGCTTCCCTGATGAGCTTCTTGACCCGAGCTTGTTGTTATGCTAAGATATTTGGCAATAGCTGGATCACTTGGCCTTGAACTCGAAATGTTAACATGATGCTTTGCTGTGTTGCTGCCTTTAACCTGTCACATTGAAATAGAAAATCAGGTTCATTCTTTACTTGAAAGTAAAGATCAGAGGTGAAATGGCAGCCGAGTGCGCGAGGCTACTACCATGTCAAAGAGGCTGGAACGACGCTTCTTCTTGTCAAGACTCGCCGGTCGCAGAAAGTACTTCTGAGCATGACTGGCGACTTGGGTTGGAGTTCTGGTGGCCACAAAGTTTCTTGAGATTCCCTTCCAGTCTCCCTTGCCCAGCTTTTCGAGTCCCAGTAGAAACGTCCGGTGTTCCTCCTCTGTCCATGGGACTCCTAATAGTCCAGCATGCAAAATATTCATATCAAAATGGAAAAAATTTGGCTGCTACCGGGTTGTAGGAATCTTACTCCTACCCCTTATATAGCGGCAATCAATCGTTTTTAAATATTTTTATTGACTTTTATTTAGTGACGCTAAAAAAGTGCTACTAATGATTGTCGCTGATAGTGTTAGAAGAAAAGCCACTAAAAATATTTAACGACTGCTAATTGTCACTATATATGAGTTTGGAGGAAGATTCCTACGACCAGTAGGAGCCAAAGTTTGTTCTATCAAAATATGGAACCACTTTAGCCACAAAGAAGAACACATTATACAGTGGAAACTAGAGGAAAGATTTAGCAATAGCTATACATGGTAGTAGGTTATAAAAGGAAACTGGTGAAATAAATTCACATGACGGTGTCTCAGTTTCCATTCCTTTGTGATAATTGTTCTGGGGAGGCTGTGGTTGGTCATCAAACTGGTGAAGAAACTGAAACAGGCAAATTACCACATGCAAGAGAGGAAACTTGTGAAGTGAATTCTCAAATGAGACTGTCTCGGTTTCTGCTCCTATGTGGTATTGTTCTGGATATAGGATGTGTTTGTGTGGGTGGGTTGGGGGGGGGGGGGGGGGGGGGTGGAATGGAGATGAAGATTCCATCATGGCAATCTATAAAGTAATCCAAAAAAGGAAAGGCTATCCATGTACATAAGAAGAAGAAAACTGTTCATTTATCAAACCAGCATTCTGTGGGAAGGAAGGTACAAGGAACAGAACCCATGTTAACTGGAGCAGCAAGAGTGACACAAGGTGAGAATTTGATGGCATACCTTTCTTCCTCTCCTGAGCTCGGCCTAAAAGACCGTCGGAAAGATAACCGACGGACGACTTGTCGGGGCTGATGGAAGGTAGTGACGACGACGGGGAAGGCGACACAGAGGGTGTTGGTGAAGAAGGCAAGCAGTCCATGCTGAAGCTTTTCTTCAACACGGCAATAGGAGATGAAGACGAAGAAGAAGAAGAAGAAGACGAAGGCACGTCAAGTTGCACTCCGAAGAGCCTAAGTCCTGCAGTACCAAATGCACCAGTACCTCGGTAAGTTGTGCAGGTCCTTGAATTATGCCCCATGTTTCCACAATGTGAGCACTTTCTGCCCATCTTCACCCAGACACTGCTCAACTTACTTAGCAAAACTAGTCACTGCCACCCACAGTTCCTACATCAAACACACACACATTCTCACACAGAGAGACACACACACACACGCAGAGAGAGAGAGAGAGAGAGAGAGAACCAATATTGGGTGCATATGATGATGTAGTGTGGGGTGGGGTTTATGAAAATGGGTGCAGACCAAGACTAGACGGTTAGATTGGCACTACCCTTTTCGTGGACATTTTTTCAGTTCAGTTAAATCCGTAGACAACGTTCTGTTTGTTGAGCGATAGTTGTCACGAAACAAATGTACAATAAATATTGGGAGGCGTAGATAGTGTATATGCACAATTTAACGTTTTGCTTATATAGTGTGAAATCGACTGTCAGCATGGATAACGTGCTACTAAAACGCGATAATGCGGTGAAAAGATTGAAAATTACTAGACAAGACAAGAGGTTCATCTCAATATCAGAGGATATGATCCTTTTTCTTGTAGCCCATATCAACCTTTTTTAGTGCAGGTGGGTCCCAAGTGATTGTTCCTAAATGTATTTATTAAGCACCCCCTAATCTGCTGCCACTTGCAGACTTCGCATTCTGGTCAAGGTTTATTGAGAAGATTGCAAAGATCCCCCTTCCCCCAACACACACACACACACACCAACCCCATTTTCTCAAATGGGCAAACGTGAAAGTTAGCAGAGCTTCAAAGCATATTGTGTACTACATTCTTATTGTTGAAGTATTTTAATAAAAATAAAAAATATTGGTTTAAGTGCCTCATTATAATATGTTATGATGAGCCATAACACCTCATTATAATATTTTTAATAGTATGTTTTTATTACATTTTAGTGGCTTTAAATTAATCCTTATAACTTTTTGTAACCTACATTTTAATGAAAAACTTAATGGTCATGAGTTACATTTTAAAGCTACTATATATATGTATATTGTATAGTGGATGTTTTGTGGTGAGTGACAATTATACTTTCACCATACAAGTTTGTGTCACCACATTGTTCAAGAACCCCCCTTTTTCTTTGGCTTTTCCTTCATGGGTTACGAACAACACCTCTCTTTAGTGGTATCATCTTGATGACTAGCTTATCATCTTATGTGATGTGTTGAAAGGAAGTGTTTCATTGCCACTGTATATATACACTTGAGTTTCGTTTATTTTGAAAAATAATTTGGGCAAAGAAGGGTGTTGAGTGAAGCTTCTGCTTCATTCGATAGTGCAGAAAATGCGAATGGAGCTACAGTTATAAGCTGGGCTGTTGTATCCTGGAGGCGACGCGTCGAAACCTTGCTTCATCGGTAATTATCCGAAGGGGCGCGAATCGTCTTAAAGAGAGCGACCTAGTCCGCGCCTCATCCTAGCTGTTAACTTATTACCTATCATCTGAGATACTCGAGATTAAGGATACTTCGTTTGGTAAGTTTTATGTTCCAAAAAGGCAATCGAGGTAAATGGACAATTTCTTTTATACAAGTAATTAAAGGTAATTGTTTACTTGTATTGTCTTTTTTCATTTCAAGTACTTGCTTAACAAAAAGATTTTATTTTAATGAATTATTTCCAACACTTATTGTCTGGAAACTGATGTGGTAGGATTTGCGGATCAACATCTTTTCGTTGTCCGTCTCGGATTTAGTGAAAAATGTTATTTGAACTTCATATGTTATTATGCGCTCTTCAAAGTACATTTCTCCACATTCCTATCTTCTGCAAAATTTAACTGTGAAGCAATATTAAGTATTCTCTAGCTTTGCTAAACAAGATTTATTACTAAGGAAGTATTAATGAAACTAAAGCAAGTTGGTAGACCTATCTGATAAGTACTAAACACATCCGTCTAAACCTAAGACAGGATACATAGAGTGGGGCAGTTAGGTGACTCAAAAATTGATGTGGATCAAGCAACACCACATTCATAAGAAATTCCTCCGAAGGTTGGGTAAAATTGGCTCTTGAATGCTTCATTTTCTTGGTAAGTTCCACCAATGTTCTAGGAATTTGTGTTCTTTTGCGGTAAATGAAGATGTGGAAAGATCTCTAGACAAAAGAAAGGAAAGAGGACTCGGACAAGTTCTTATAGTACACCAATCACATCATTGGTTCCGGACCATTCACTATTTTCTATTTCTTGTGAGGGATAAGGTCGTGCCAGCGTTGTATTTACCCGACACGTGCACCACCGGCACTGTTTCAAATACGTCAAATATCAACACGGTTTTACAGGCAAAAGTGTTGCTAACAGTAATGTCACCAAAGGGCTTCACGTTTTAGTGACACTTGTGATAATAGCTGCTTCTTTTTTTGTACCAATGGTTTTAAGGAAAAGAAATTATAACTTATAAGATTGTGAGTGAGTTACCTAAAACCCCTTGCTTTGGTACCAATTAGTTAAAAGTAGCGAAACGTCCATACTAAAATAAGTAGGTTGATCGTGTCATTAAGGTTGCTGTCATCTATCATAGAAAACATAACTGCCCTTACAAATTAATATCTAGAGATACCAACTTATCAAACGCTAATTAAAATTTGATAGAGATAAGAAAAGTATACTCCCTTTCCCAAATGAGCAAGCAAAATACAAAAACCATTACCTAGGTAGATGTGGCAGAGATATACTAACATATTGTAGTCTATCTAACTATCTTCCCCTACTAGCTTTTGTCTGGCTTAGTGACATTCATCATCCATGGGGGCCAACTTCTTTAAGATTAGCAGTCAATTGTTAAAGCCAATTGCATCAAACTTGAGGGAATTTTCAAAGTGCTTATCTCTCTCCATTGAACTACTCAAACCATCCACTTGTTGATGCATCTTGGTTATATTTGGCATTGTCATTGTCATGGATAAGAATCTTCAAATAAGAAAAGAAAATAATGTTTGACTTTGATTCCTTACCACAAACATGCTACAGGTTGAGGGGTTACTATATGAGATACTTTTTTTATCTTTTCAACCAATGTCCCACAAGATAATGTATTAAGACCTGAAGATAAGATGTTCAGATTTTTATAAGCAAGCAATTATATGAAGCTTATGACAAAGGGAATGATGTTTTGAAGCTCTAGAATCTGTTTGGACTGATATTATCTCCATCATATCAAACTAGTTAATGTAATCTCACATTTCTTCTTTCTTTTTTCTACTTTTCAACTTTACAAGTTTTGTTGGTGTCTCGTCGCCTACATTTCAGCTTATCGCGTTAGCTTGTTCGTGAGCTTTAGCTTTAGAAGTCTAGTGGCGTCATATCAACAGATTGGCACCAAAAGACGAAGGGATTTCAAGAAAAAGAGGGTTATCTTCGTTTTTGTTCCGTCCGAGGTCATTTCGAGTCTAGGAATAATTTTTAGCTCTGACTTAAATGACCTCGGATAGAACAAAAAGATTTATCTTGTCGACCATAAACACTGAAGACCACTTAAAGTAGGCTTGAAAAACACCCTATTCCATCTTTATCTTCTCTTCTTTCGGTTTAAAGCAGAACAAAGGTACAAGGAAGGTGGAGATGCCTGAAAAATTGGTGTCACTACAGGAAACGAAAAGACAAGTTAATATATACCAAAATGGTTAGTCCTACTCCGAAAATTGAGCATTCACCTCCATTGGTGCAGAATCCGACTTTCTAGCAAACTGCGATACTACGTTCGATGTCTAGAAAGAAATTTCGTATTAAGTCAATTTTAAAGTCGGACCAAGGTGATAGCCGTGGTGGGGTAAAGTAAATTTCGATCGTTGTGTCAAAATAAAAAAATAAATAAAAACAAAAAAGTCCATTCTAGATCCCATGAGTGGTTTTTTTTTTTTTTTTTACGAGATTTAGACCTTGGGTCTGCTAGGGAAACTTCATATGGATCTGCCTTGATCTTCGATGTTTGTGTGGAGACAGGGAGGAAGAAGAAGAAGAAGCCATAAGTGGCACATTGCTAACATCATGTGCCCTCCTGTACATAGAAAAACCAAGTATCCTTAACCTTGGCGATTGCATACAATTGAAAACAATGGGTGGTCTGGAATCATTAGTCACGACCATCTAAGATCATTGGAAATTACGTAAAACAATCTCCTTCCGCACTTAGCCGCTCCTCTACTACGTCAGCCCTTTCTGATTCAACCGTTGAAATGGTCGGGATGGACCATGCAAATACCATCATATGAGCTGGGCTAATCAAACCGAAGTTCTGCACAACCAAAAGTGAAATAACTCCAACAAATAGTCATCTCGAGCAGTAACCTGCACACTCGAAGTATAAAAAGGTTACTTTGCACAAGTACATAAACTCATAAAGGTATTTTGCAGACGCAGATTCTCTCCATATGAAATCTTTCGAGAATAACATTGTAGTTCGTAAAAGCAAAAGCACCCTAGAGAAGTGGCAGTGTGGATGTCTGCACCACCTTTTAGGAAAAATTTTAATTACCAAAACTGTTCTTTTTATTAGGTACACTTTCCCTTTGTGGTATTCCACCCCTTGATTGTTTTTGGTCTAAAGATGAAATTCCTAATCAGAATTGTTTATATTCCCTATTTTCGCAATAATAGCTTGGTCGATTGAGGATTAACTGCATTTTATATGTTTCGGATCTATTTACCTACTTTTGAAGGACATCTAAGAAGTATTTTTTGTATCCTTATACAAAGCATGAATAGTTAAGATTAATATGACACAGCTGATGATTTGCAAATCGAACGAATACACATCCCCTGTGGTGAAATTGATGTGATTTGGCAATTAACAGAAGTATTATACAGTAAAACTGTTAGTGTTTTTTCAAAATATAGTGTCAAAGTGGTTCATTTTCTTTGTCAAAATGATGAAAGGAAGATGAAGAGGCAAAGAGGGAGGAATCCCACATAGAAGGGAATTGGAAAAGTAAGTGGGTATATAATAAAGAACTCCACTTACTTTAATACTTATGTGGTGTGCTAAGGTGTATGCATGTGCACCGAGTATGGTGCGAAGCACCATACGAGGAACGATCGCACGCACGCACGCGCGCGCGCGCGTGGCAGTGGGCTGTGAGGCGCAATGTGGCGCTTTGATGGCGCGCCTTTAAGTTTTCGTGACGAAAACTAGGCCGTCGGTGCAACGGATCGGGTCGGATCCGACCGTTAGCAGCTGAGTGGTTACACTTGCACTGGTTCGGGTTATGCCCGAACGGTTGCACCTGTTAGGCAGCTGGGTGGTTCCAGTTCGGGCCAGACCCACCTGTTGAGAGCTGGTTAGTTACCAGTCCAGATCTGGACCGTTAATCTTAACGGTTTCTAATCCGACGGTCCAGATTGCTTGGTGCATGATGAAAGGGTATGACCCTTGATTAGCAACCACTAGTGCTTTAAATAGAGCACAATGGTCCGAAATTCTGACCATATAGATAAGCCTCTACTCTCTTCTCCTTTCTGCAGATCTTTTACAATAAGAAATTTCTGCAGAATTTCTTAGTTGTAAACCCGTTATCCAGTATTTCATACACTTTTCTGTGGAGTGAATATCGTATGTGCAAGCGCTATTTACTAGTGCGCTTCGTTGTATCTTGGAGGGTATTTGCCTGTAACCCGCTGCACACCAATTTTAGGTGGGGGCAAATATAAACTTAAGGAGAGCATTTTACAACGTGCCTCGAAGCCGATCCTCTTTCAGTCACAAAGCCATCTAATAATACTCCAACAATCTTATGTTTATATTCTGCAACAATGGCGTTCGTGACGTTGAAAGACATGGGCTCGGATTTCCACCGCTTGGAGCATTTTGATGGTGGGGACTTCGTTCGTTGGCAAAGGAAGATGCACTTTTTACTAGTAACAGTGAAAGTGTACTATGTGATCGTGAATCCAAGACCTCCGGAACCCGGTGAAAATGAGGAAGAAAGTGTTGCGAAGACACATGAAAGATTGAGGTGGGATCAAGACGATGAGATATGTCGAGGACATATTCTGAATGGCATGTCCAACACGCTATTCGATGCCTATCATACTGTCAAGACCGCTAAGGAACTTTGGAACCAATTGGAGCGTCGCTACATCACCGAGGATGCCACCAGTAAAAGGTTCATCGTTTCCAAATTTTTTGATTACAAAATGGTTGATGGTAGGTCGGTTATGGAACAGTTTAATGAGATTAAAAGTATTCTTGATCGTTATTCCCAACACAAGTTAGCCTTGGATGAGTTTATCGTGGTTACGTCTATCATTGATAAATTGCCTCCTTCTTGGAAGAATTTTAGGAACAACCTTAAGCATCGCAAGGAAGACATCAACCTTGACGAGTTGGGTACTCATCTTCGGATTGAGGAAGACTTGCGCAAGGAAGAAAAGTCTAAAAGCGAGGGTGTTTCTAAAATCTTGGCCGTGGAAGAAGGAGAATCATCCAAGAAGAACTCCCGTGAGAACAAGAAAAGGAAGCTTCAAGGAAATGACGACGACGACAAGGACAAGAAGAAAAAACACAAAGGAAAGTGTTTTCACTGTGGCAAACCAGGGCACTATAAGCGTGATTGTCGTGCCTTGAAGAAACAAAAAAAGGCGACTGAAAATAATTTAGTCGCGGTAATCAGTGAGGCAAATGTCCTTGAAGATGACGACGCATGGTGGATAGACTCGGGTGCGACAAAGCATGTGTGCAAGGACAAGAGGTTTTTTACAACCTATGAACCGGTAAAGGATGGAAGCCTTCTTTACATGGGAAACTCGTCAATTGTACAAATTGTGGGCAAAGGAAATGTCGAGCTCGAGTTTACATCCGGAAAAGTTGTCACCCTTACCAATGTTTGTTATGTGCCCGAAATTAGGAAGAATTTAGTTTCGGGTTGTATGCTTAACAAGTTTGGTTTCAAACTTGTTTTTGAAGCTGATAAGTTTGTACTCTCTAAGGGAGGGATTTTTGTGGGAAAGGGATATCTTTGTGAGGGATTGTTTAAACTTAATATTAATAATAAGAATATTATTTCTGCTTATATTATTGAGTCACAATCTTTTCTTTGGCATAATCGTTTAGGACATGTTAATACTAGAAAAATTGATGACATGATTAAATTAAATCTTTTGCCTAGTATGCATGTAGATAAAGGATTTTGCAAGACATGTATGCTCACTAAAATCACTAGAGCTCCTTTTCCAAATGGACAAAGAGAGTCTAAGATTTTAGATTTAATACATAGTGATTTAGGAGATTTTCACTCCTCTCCTTCATTAGGAGGAAACTCATATTATGTGACCTTCATTGATAATTATTCTAGGTATTGCTATGTTTATTTATTGCATAATAAAAGTGATGCCATGCCTAGTTTTGTCACATATAAAAATGAAGTAGAAAATTTTTGTGATGTCAAAATAAAAATACTTAGAACCGATAGGGGAGGAGAGTACTATGAGCCACCATTTTTTTGAAGAAAATGGCATAGTGCATGAACTCTCTGCACCGTATACACCACAACAGAACGGTGTAGCGGAAAGAAAGAATCGGACATTAGTCGAAATGGTTAATGCCATGCTCTCCAACTCGGGTCTAGGAAAAGGATTTTGGGGGGAAGCTTTATTAACAGCTTGCTACATATTAAATAGAGTTCTAACTAAAGGGAATAACGTTACTCCTTATGAGTTATGGAAGAAAAGGAAGCCTAATCTGAATTATTTTAAAGTTTGGGGTTGTAGGGCCGTTGTAAAAGTTCCGGAACCAAAAAGGAAGAAATTGGGTGAAAGAGGCATTGAATGTATTTTCATTGGTTATGCTTTACACAGTAAAGCATATAGGTTCATGGTAGTGGAACAAAATGATTATTATTCTAAAAACACTATCATTGAATCTAGAGATGCCATCTTTGACGAAAGTAGGTTCCAATCACTTCCTAAGCAAGTTGAGCAAAAGGAAGGTCAACGTGATGTTGAGGAAAACCATGAAAATGAAGTGGAACCTAGAAGGAGCAAACGAATGAGAATTGCTAAAACCTATGGACCCGATTTCTACATGTATTTGGTAGAAGGAACTAGGACGGCAATACAAAACTCCATACCGATTGTTTTAAATGTGGAATCTGACCCTAGGACTTATGAAGAGGCCATGAGGTCTCAAGATTCTTCTTTTTGGAAGGAAGCAATAAATGAAGAGATTGATTCAATCATGGAAAATGGAACATGGAAATTGGTGGATTTACCACCTGGTTCTAAACCCATTGGTTGTAAATGGATCTTCAAGAAAAAGTTAAGGGTTGATGGATCGATTGAAAAATTTAAGGCAAGGTTAGTGGCTAAGGGTTTTTCCCAAAAGGAAGGTGTTGATTATTTTGACACTTATGCACCAGTTGCAAGGATAGCCACTATTAGGGTGCTTATTGCACTAGCTTCCATCCATAAGCTAGTTATTCATCAAATGGATGTTAAAACGGCATTCTTAAATGGTGAATTAGATGAGGAGGTATACATGCAACAACCGGAAGGGTTTGTTGTACGTGGGCAAGAAAATAAAGTTTGTAAGTTGATTAAGTCATTGTATAGACTTAAGCAAGCCCCTAAGCAGTGGCATCAAAAGTTTGATCAAATTGTGATGTCTAATGGTTTTAAAATACATGAATCGGATAAGTGTGTGTACAGTAAGTTCGATGGCGGTAAGGGAGTTATCATTTGCTTATACGTAGATGATATGCTCATTTTTGGTACTGACTTGGAACAAGTTGTAAAGACAAAGAAATTCTTATCCAATAAATTTGAAATGAAAGACATGGGTGTTGCTGACGTGATTTTAGGAATTAAAATCATAAGGAATAATGGTTGCATAACCTTGTCACAATCTCATTATATTGAGAAGGTGTTAAAAAGGTTTGACCATTTGGATAGCACACCAGTTAGTACTCCGTTCGATGAGAGTATTAAGTTGTCTCCTAATGATGGTAGAGCTGTGAGACAACTAGAATATGCGAGTGCAATAGGCTGTTTAATGTATGCCATGACTTGTACTAGACCGGATATTGCTTATGCAGTAGGAAAACTTAGTAGATATACTAGTTGTCCTAGTAATATGCATTGGAATGCAATATATAGGGTCTTTAAGTACCTTAAAAGAACCATGGAGTTCGGCATATGTTATAATGGGTATCCTTCTGTTTTGGAAGGATACACAGATGCCAGTTGGATTACGAATCGGGAGGATTATGCTTCCACAAGTGGATGGATTTTCACATTTGGTGGGGGAGCAATATCCTGGGGTTCGAAGAAACAGACTTGCATTACTGATTCTACCATGGCAGCAGAGTTTATTGCTTTAGCTGCAGGGGGCAAGGAGGCAGAATGGCTAAGGAATTTACTTTTAGAGGTTCCTTTATGGCCTAAGCCTATGGCTCCGATATCGATAAGGTGTGATAGTCAATCAACTCTATCACGAGCATGTAGCGAAGTGTATAATGGAAAGTCTAGACATATTGGTCTTAGACATAGCTACGTGAGGCAGTTGATTACCGAAGGTGTAATCACATTGGAATATGTGAGGTCATTGGAAAATTTAGCGGATCCGTTAACTAAAGGGCTTCCAAGGGAAATGATTATTAGGACCTCACGAGGGATGGGACTCAAGCCCATGTCAAGGATCAGCAATGATGGAAATCTCGACTTAACGCTTGCTAACACCAAGTCTTGAGTTCAACGAGTCAAAAGTACATTATGATGGTGATTGCAAGCACAAATTTTAGTCATCCCAAGGTAATGTGCTTGGTAACCGTAATGAAGAACTAGGGTGAGTATTATACTCTTAATAGGTCTATAAAAGGATCATTCTTTGGAGTGTTAGTTACGGTACACTCTTGATAGACCTGACTAGTGAGTGTGAAGTGGGGCCGCTTCTGTCGAGTTTAAAGGGCTTAACTCTAGAGCACTCATGAAAAACAAGATACAAATTACATGGCCATTTACTGTATAAGCAGTTTTCTGGATTTGTGTATGGATAGGAGTTTCATGTGTGATATGTGACCGGCTAGTCAACAAGGATAGGTGGTTCAAAGTTTATCTACCACACTTTTTCAGATTAGTCTTGTTATGTAATCACTAAGTGAAGATTCAAGTCGTAAGACATCTTCATTTATGCATGTACTTCACTGGATAATAAGATCTGATTTTTTGTTTTGTTTTTATTTTATATTTTGTAAAATGGTGGGGATTGTTAGTGTTTTTTCAAAATATAGTGTCAAAGTGGTTCATTTTCTTTGTCAAAATGATGAAAGGAAGATGAAGAGGCAAAGAGGGAGGAATCCCACATAGAAGGGAATTGGAAAAGTAAGTGGGTATATAATAAAGAACTCCACTTACTTTAATACTTATGTGGTGTGCTAAGGTGTATGCATGTGCACCGAGTATGGTGCGAAGCACCATACGAGGAACGATCGCACGCACGCGCGCGCGCGTGGCAGTGGGCTGTGAGGCGCAATGTGGCGCTTTGATGGCGCACTTTGCACTTCGCACGTGCGCATCGTCGCGAGACGCAATTAGACGCCTTTAAGTTTTCGTGACGAAAACTAGGCCGTCGGTGCAACGGATCGGGTCGGATCCGACCGTTAGCAGCTGAGTGGTTACACTTGCACTGGTTCGGGTTATGCCCGAACGGTTGCACCTGTTAGGCAGCTGGGTGGTTCCAGTTCGGGCCAGACCCACCTGTTGAGAGCTGGTTAGTTACCAGTCCAGATCTGGACCGTTAATCTTAACGGTTTCTAATCCGACGGTCCAGATTGCTTGGTGCATGATGAAAGGGTATGACCCTTGATTAGCAACCACTAGTGCTTTAAATAGAGCACAATGGTCCGAAATTCTGACCATATAGATAAGCCTCTACTCTCTTCTCCTTTCTGCAGATCTTTTACAATAAGAAATTTCTGCAGAATTTCTTAGTTGTAAACCCGTTATCCAGTATTTCATACACTTTTATGTGGAGTGAATATCGTATGTGCAAGCGCTATTCACTAGTGCGCTTCGTTGTATCTTGGAGGGTATTTGCCTGTAACCCGCTGCACACCAATTTTAGGTGGGGGCAAATATAAACTTAAGGAGAGCGTTTTACAACGTGCCTCGAAGCCGATCCTCTTTCAGTCACAAAGCCATCTAATAATACTCCAACAAAAACAAACTTTGTACAATCAAATCTTCAATAGTAAACAAGTAGAGATGTAGTCTAACATGCATTCAAGAAGCGCTCCAAGATCTGAACTTGCAAATTCCACGACGGTCTTCTTTGAGAGAATCGCGGATGGATTTCACCATGGAACGCACAGCAGGAACAAGAGTAAAGTCTTCGTGCTGCTCCTACATTATCGACACATGTTTGTTAATAGGCTGCTCATATCGAACAAGGCAGATAGAGCTGGAATAAGCAGGTGGTACAACTCCTGCTATGTCAAAAGGCGTTTTGCTCCAGCCATAGCGTTGGTCATATTGATACTTGAATCGCTACTAAGACATGAGAAATACAAGAATGCAATACCATTATAGCTAGACGGTCTTCAATACCCCCAATCTCTGCATCAGTGGGCATGAATATCTTTCTATAAGCTGCTCTCAGGCTCTTGACCTAGACAAAAGTAAAAGAAAGCACTTTTTACGAGATTCAATCAAGTCAAACAACAGATCGCGCTAAAAGAAGTATTTGACTCCAGATAAATGCAAGTAGCTGAGAATGGCAGAATTTTGATAAACTCGCTGATGTTGCAGAAGAATACAATACCATTACCTTTTTTAAGATTCAAAGAGAAGGCTACCAAAATGTTAAGACCAATTGTACGCAGTTAAGAGGCTGCTCATAGCCCAAGAATACGTAGTTAAACCACAAAAATAAACAGTATCCGCATCCCTCCCAACAGTTTAGACGAGTTGTTGAGGGGTGTTAATAATATTGCCGATATGATTTCTTAATTAAAGTTTAGCGAGCTTATATTTCCAAGTTTGTTTCCATAATCACGTGGTTTATAGACTAGATACTTTCTCGGGAAGGGGGGAAATCCCCACTCTATTGATCGTTAAGGATCAGAATGTTCTAAAAAACTTGACCTAAAATGAAATCAGCTGCTATACATGGAACTGCAGTGCCTGGATCACCCTTTGAAGCCAGAAAAGAGGAGGCTCAAAAGGCATACCAGGTACGAAGCAGCTACATTGAAGGATCCCATGTTTCTTTCTTCCTAAAATCCTTCTTCACTCTAAAACCTCTGATATTTAACAGTGTGTCCAGGCCATACCCACTGAGCCCCTAAAAGGGCAAAAAAGCAACAACTACGACTCCCTGGCAGCCTTATAATGTAATGCAGACTTCTTTCTCGTCTCTCCAATACGTGCAGCACAACTAACATAATTTTGTAAATCCTTTGAAGATAGTCAAGATACGAAGCACAGAAGAAACCCAGAAAAGAACGAGACCTTTAAAAGAGCCTGCAAACTATAATATGCTAATACTCTTCATAAACTTGACATTCCATATCCCATCATTACATAAAAAACGTTATTGTAAGGTCTAAAAAGTCATGTCTGTATATACATAATGACCTATGAGAACTGTTGTAGTTAAAAGAACTTGTATATACAAAGCTGAACACTAGCATGCAGTCGGCCAACAGGAAACAACAACAGCTATAAACTAACCTTGCTATCTGAAAACCCGCGCCGTCGCATACCTTCTAGGTTTAATCCACGAAGCTCAGCTCTTTCTCCAGCCACCGTCGTGTACTTTGGGACATCTTGTGACACCTTGAGATGTATATTATAAGTATGAAGGTTCACAGTCCATGCTAGAAGAATATCTTTGCGGCACATTCTTCGAACTTGTAAAATTATTTGCTGCATTTATTATGCCATGCTTTCTTAGGGGGGTTGGGGGGGGGGGGGTGGGGTAGCAATACACCCGCTACAAGGTGTATATGACACGGAAATAGCAATTTAAACGACTCCACAGCCACCAGCATACATGTGTTGAGGCAAATTTCAAAGCATCGGTGGTGCTTCACAGTTGGACCTTTTTCTAAGGTCATCTTGCATTGTAACTCCCCTTCATCCTTATGATTACTGCTGGAGAAGAGAATGACAAAACAGCTAAAAGATAAGATTTCAAATAAATTTACCACAGAACCACCACCGATGAAAGCAAAGGAGCCAATTCGACAAAATTGGTGAACAACAATTGCCCCTGCAGTGTGGGCAAAGTCCTACAAGTAAAACACTTGCGTAAGTTTTTATCAGCATTGCATTCAAATATCTTAATAATTTAAGAAATGGAGGAACAGGAGAAATAATACAAGGACCACCTCCACCACAACATGGCCAGCTAGGAGAGTATTATTTGCAAAAATGTTGTTGTTCCCCACTTTGCAGTCATGGGCTATATGACAGGACCCCATGATGAGATTGTTATCACCAATAACCTGGTCATATAATGTTCGTTGGAATTCAACGATATCCCCAACTCAATTAATTTGCTCACTTAACGGAAAGGAAGAACTGCACTTTCACATTTACATACTGTTTTTTCACACGGCTTTGAAGATCGATGGATGGATGTATGTTCCCTGATCTCATTATTGTGACCAACGTGGAGGAAGCACTCAGTTCCTGGCTAAACCAGTAAAACAGTAAGAGTGTCACTATCTTCATCCGAAAAACACAAATACACCAAGCCAGTGTTTGGAAGGAACCATATAAGGGGCAATAACAAGTTGTGGCCTGGCCGGACACGTCTAATCTTTTGATTGCGTTATATACTTGCATAGGAAAATATACGACATCACAAGGGTTATAGATTATGCAAGCAACATCTTAGGGTCTGAGATCACTTTCCCATATGGAAAGGAAACTAACCTTGTACTTCATGTCTTGACATCTAATTCCAACCACAGCATGATGACCTATAACATTATTGCACCCGATGACTGTATGCCCAGGAATATCATCTCCAACAACAGAACCACTGCTTCGCAAGTTCACGCATACATTACGAACAAAGCGAACAAAATAAAGGTTCTTTCCAACAGTTTACTCAAGATTGGTAGTAATGGTTTGTCAAATTTAAGATCTCAACTGACATCATTAAAATGCAATCATCTCCCAATTCTGTATTTCCCACGACATGGCTACCAGGATAAAGCTGACAAGAATTTCCCAACTTTGCAGAAGACCCAACGGTACAAAAGGGACCAATTAAAACACCCTGCAAACTTCAAAAAGAGATTCAGGAGCAAATCAAATAAATCAAAACCTAGGTGCCCTTAAACAAAAGATTGCACAAGACTGCAAATTTGCAGATATAGAATGTACAAACTTCTACAGTTAAGATGTACTGTGGCTAAAGAATCGAAAAAGTCCATAAAATTGGGTGGCTCTTCCTCCACTTCAAACATATCAAATAGCACCAACTCATAGGTGGCCAAACTAAACATCCATCAAAATCCCAATTTACATTGAGGTTTACAAGAGGAGATCATAGCGTATAAGTAGTTGGTTTTCTTTTCCAGCTTCGTAAATGTTTCATATATGGCGGATGAAATCCTAGCAGCCCGAAAGGCTTTACATTGTCTGGCAATTAATGTTCATCTAACCAGGACCTTGTAAGATTCCTCCTTACAATGACATTGTACAAGTCAGCTCGGACCTCATCAACCCAAGGACAAAGAGTGTGAAGAAGCCATTCAAAATACACATTAAGGAGAGTGCTTGCAATATCGTATTTTCTGGAAAAAGTTCGCATTGGACCACCCAACGGTTAATAGAAAAGTTGTCTGCTAAAGCTTTGCAATTGTTAAAATGGTATTGATTTCTGGGATATATATTTAGCATTTACATGTAGCTGTATTTATATACACCAAAGAACCAAACTAAGGCCTAAAATTAAGCTATACATATGACAATGCCAGAACTAAGCCCAAGACTTAAGCTTGTACAAGAGGAAAGGTAATAGATCATGGAGGTCATGATTCTGGGCTGTCAAGATACTAGAGCTTAGCCAAGATTTAAGCAGCACTATCCTTGGCTGAATTTGTGTGATACGTTTAGACTCCCCCTCAAGTTGGAGCATGAAGATCACAAACGCCCAACTTGGATTTTACATACTGAAATTGATCACGACCAAGAGACTTTGTAAACAAATCAGCAAGTTGATCATGAGAAGAAATGTTAATGGTGCGGATCAAACCCTTGAGAAATTTTTCACGAACGACGTGGCAATCAATCTCAATATGTTTAGTACGTTCATGGAAAACCGGGTTGGCAGCAATGTGTAGAGCAGCTTGATAATCACAATAAAGGGGTACTGGAGTTGTCAAAGGCATGCCAAGATCTCGTAAGAGAAATGAAAGTCATGTAAGTTCACATGTTGCAACAGCCATAGAACGATATTCAGCTTCAGCAGATGATCATGAAACAGTTGTTTGCTTCTTTGTCTTCCAAGAAATGGGACTCGAACCAAGGAAAATGCAATATCCTGTTGTGAAACGTCGAGTCATGGGGTAGCTTGCCCAATCAGAGTCACAAAAAGCTTTTAATGCAAGATCAGACTTGCTATGAAGAAAAATGCCTTGACGAGAACCCTTCAAATAGTGCATTAAACGATGGGCAGCATCAAGATGAGGTTGCCGAGGTTGATGCATGAACTGACTTAATATACTGACAGTGTGAACAATATCAGGGCGAGTGACAGTAAGGTAGATTAGGCGACCAACCAGTCTTCTATACGGAGATGGATCAGAGAGTATGGCTCCTGTTGAATTTGAAAGTTTTAAGTTTTGTTCCATGGGAAACACGGATGGGCGATCACCAGTGAGGCCACAGTCATCAAGGATGTCGAGGGTATACTTGCGTTGACAGAGACATAGACCACGAGATGAGCGTGCAACTTCGATGCCCAAGAAATATTTTAAAGAACCCAAGTCCTTTGTATGAAATTGGCCGCAGAGACGAGCTTTGATAGATTGAAGTAAAGTGACATTTGAACCTGTTATAAGAATATCATCAACGTAAACAAGAACAAAAACTGAAGCACCCTATTGACGAAGAATAAATAAAGAGTAGTCAGCTTTTGACTGGATGAAGCCAAGGCTCAGGAGAGCATTAGAAAATTTAGAAAACCAATTGCGAGGAGCCTGTTTAAGACCGTAAAGGGACTTTTGGAGCTTGCAAACAAGGTGGTCCCCTTTGCGTCGATAACCAGGTGGTGGAGTCATGTATACATCTTCAGCAAGGTCTCCGTGTAAGAAAGCAGTATGGACATCCAACTAATGAATTGGCCAATGACGTGCAACAACAATAGTGAGAAGAACACGAATAGTGACATGTTTGGCAACAGGTGCAAAGGTGTCATGATAATCAATTCCCTCAATTTGTGGGTAGCCTTTAGCAACGAGGCGAGCCTTGTAGCGTTCAATAGATCCATCAGCTCGACGTTTAATCTTGAAAACCCATTTAGACCCAATGGCTGTCGTACCGGGAGGTAGAGGAACAAGTGAACAGGTATTGTTTTTGGTCAAGGCAACAATTTCGGATTGC
This sequence comes from Escallonia herrerae, assembly GCA_033070095.1. Taxonomy (NCBI): domain Eukaryota; kingdom Viridiplantae; phylum Streptophyta; class Magnoliopsida; order Escalloniales; family Escalloniaceae; genus Escallonia; species Escallonia herrerae. The sequence goes on along the minus strand of JAVXUP010004850.1, from coordinate 4,206 downwards.
ATTGCATCTCGCCATTCCTGAAATTTCATGGCTTGGTGGAAACTAGTTGGCTCATTAGTAACAGTTAAGGTAGTAAGAAAAGCTTTATGAGGTAAAGAAAAACGATGATAGCTCAAGGAAAAGGCAAGAGGATGACATGTACCTTGTATAGTAGACGAAGATGAATTGGAACGGGCAATAGACACATAGTAATCTTTGAGATAACTTGGTGGTTTATGAGTTCGAAGAGGTCTACCAATGGATATAACAGGATCATTAGGAGCACGAGACATAGGAGTGGAATGTGCATCACTAGGTGGGGAAGGAGGAGAAGGTGTAACAGGTAGTTGGTTAGGAATAGGAGAGGTGGGTCTGGGAGAAGGTGACTCTGTTTCAGCTGGAGGTAAAGGAAAAACAGAAGAAGAAGAAGAAGAAGAAGAGGGTGGGAGAATGATGGATATGATAAGGAAAAATGGTCCCATGAAAGACAATGTCACGCGTAACATAAATGGTCTAGGTGAATAAGTCATAGACTTTAAAACCTTTTTGACCATAGGGATATCCCACAAAAACGGCAGGAGAAGCACGTTTGTCAAATTTGTGAGAAATATTAGTGTTACGAGCAAAACAAAGACAACCAAAAACTTTAAGATGTGATGCATTAGGTTGTTTTTGGAGAAGAATTTCATGAGGGGTTTTATATTTTAGGATAGGAGATGGTAGACGATTTATAAGGTAGGTTGCTGTAAGGACACATTCTCCCCAAAATTGTAATGATAAGTTAGTTTGAAATCGTAATGCTCGAGCAATGTTTAAGAGGTGACGATGTTTACGCTCCACAACACCATCTTGTTGAGGAGTAGAAACACAACTAGATTGTTGATCGACACCTAAAGAATGGAAGAATTGATAAGTATCTTTGTTAAAAAATTCACGAGCATTATCTGAGCGAACTTGGCAAATGGAAGCGTCAAATTGCTTTTGGCCATAGTGACAAAATAACGGATTAGACTATTGGCTTCGGTTTTATGGTTCAATAAATAAACCCATGTGCTATGGGAAAAATCAGCAACAATAGTGAGAAAATAATGTGCACCAGATAAAGAAGATGTGCGGTAAGGGCCCCAAATGTCAATATGAATTAACTCAAAACAGAACTTTGTACTAATTGTACTAATTGGAAAAGGTAATCGAGTTTGTTGGCAACTGGGCATACACTGCAGGTACATTTATTTGAAATGGAAATAGTACTATCTAATGCTGCGAGTTTAGGGGAGAGAGAAAAAGCGGGATGACCAAGACGCCAATGCCATAGATTGAAGTGTGAGCCAGGAAGCGTGCCATAGATGAAGATAAGTCCAAGAAGTAAAGACCACCGCGCCGTTTACCCGTTGCCAAAATCATCTTTGTCTGTGGGTCCTGAAAAGTGCAAGTGTCATGAAAAAAAGTGACAATGTAAGGAGATTGAGCGGTTAGCTTACTAATAGACAACAAATTGAAGTGAAATAAAGGAACATGTAGAACATCAGGAAGAGTGAGGTTGGGAAATAAAGGGACACTACCAATTCCAGTGACAGGAACATAAGACCCATTAGGTAAACGAATAAATGAAGATGATGGTGTACAAGAGGAAAAAAAGGTGATATCTGAAACCATATGATCAGTGGCTCCAGTATCGATAATCCATAATGGGTGAGTAGATGAGGTAGAGAAGGAAAATGATGTACCTGCAACATTAGCTAATGGATGTGGATTACCAGTAGGGAGCAACATCAGAAGTTGTTGGATTTGATCAGCAGAGAGTGATGGAGCATTAACGCTTGATGCGGGAGTGGATTCGTCATATGCCACAACATTAGACTGAGAGGGATTCCCAAAAATAGGAGATGAACCGCGAAATGCTTGTCGTGTAGGACCATGAGTTACTGATTGATAATGGGATCGGCTACCACGGTTTAAGCCATTATCATTAGTCCGAGGGGGATAGCCATGTTGTTTGAAGCAGCGACTATCTAAATGACCATCCATGTCGCAGTAGTTACAGTGGTAGCGAGGACGATTACTGTTGTCTTGCCGAGCAATTGGACGAGAAGAAGAATTTGGTAGCTTGTGAGTTGTTGCCATCGCTGCTGGAGAAGGTAAAATTTGTCGAGAATCGTGAAGTGAGCGTTGTCTCTCTTCTTGTAAGATCAAGGAATAGGCTTTAGCCATAGATGGAAGGGGATCCATCAATAGAATTTCACTTCGTACGGAGGCATATGACTCATCAAGTCCTTGTAAAAAATCCATGAGAGCATCGCTCTCAAGAAAATCAATGTGGGTTTTCATGGCACCACATGTGCAAGTGGGTGGTGTTCGATACGAAGAGAATTTGTCACGGTAGGCCTTGAGGGTGGTATAATATGTAGAAACTGAATCTGTATTTTGCGCATTTTTGGAGATGGCTCGCCGTATCTCAAAGATGTGGGGAGCATTTTTTTTAGAAAATCGATCATGAAGATCAACCAATACGCCACTAGCAATAGTTGTCCAAAGAATGCTATTGGCAATAGCAGGAATTGTGGAGTGAATAAGCCAAGAAGTGACCATGGAGTTGCAGCGTGACCAAGAGGAGAATTCAGCAGAGTCGGCAGCGGGTTTTTTGATGGTTTTGTCAATGAAACCAAGCTTATTTTTTGCTTCGAGGGCCATAATCACAGCTCGACTCCACGTAGGATAATTGTCACCATTGAGCAGTTGGGTAACTAGCGGTGTACCTGGTTGATCAGAGTTGTGAAGATGATATGGGGAGGTTGGATCAGCAATTGCTGGGTTTTTTGAAGAAGCCATGAAGGAGATTAGATGGGTTTGTGGCTTCTACGAATCAGCAGGTTGTATAAGGAAATTAGATGGTATGGTAGGTGTTTGTTGAAATGTCTGAGAGAGATTGATTGTTTGGATCAGAGAAGAATGGCTGGTTTTGTAGGCTCTGATACCATGTTAAAATGGTATTGATTTCTGGGATATATATTTCACATTTACATGTAGCTGTATTTATATACACCAAAGAACCAAACTAAGGCCTAAAATTAAGCTATACATATGACAATGCTAGAACTAAGCCCAAGACTTAAGCTTGTACAAGAGAAAAGGTAATAGATCATGATTCTGGGCTGTCAAGATCCTAGAGCTTAGCCAAGATTTAAGCTGCACTATCCTTGGCTGAATTTGTGTGATACGTTAAGAGCAATCTATTCATCATGGAGCTTATCCAAGAACTGAAACGAAGCGGGTAGTGGAAGTTCATACTTTTACCAACTTACTTGAAGTGGGTATTTCATCTACTTTTTTTCAAGTTCCACTTTTGCAGCTTCAATTATGGGTTCACTGCCATACCAATCCGATGTATGCACATACAAACAGGTAAAAACACGATAGACAGCGCAAAACAAGAAAATAGAGCTGAATGAAGCAATTTACCTGACCTAAGATGGCATTTGGGTGAACAATAGCACTCGGGTGAATTGAGCTGCTGCTGAAATTCTCCTTCGGACCATCTGTAGAAGAATCAAAAGCAAAGGCTTTATAACTTGGTGATTTCAAAGTTTATGCAATCTATTTGTGTGTGAGCGTGCGTCTCTGTGTGTGCGTGTGTTTGAGAGAGAGAGAGAGAGAGACGCGGTAGTGAAGATGAGAAGCGACGCAGGGCGAGGGTCCTGAGAGCAAGGGAGAGCGGCCGGCGGAGGCTGAGAAGTGAAGACATGATTTGGCCTTTCGCGAATCATGGGGTCTTTTCTTTCCCGTTTGTCGTGTATATATAGTAAGTATCTCACAGTAGCTACACTTTCCGCTCTCGCTCTCGCTTACGCTTAAACTTGCGTTTTCGATCGGTTCATAATATATAAAGTTATTAGAAAAATATTAGCACAATTTAACTTGAATTTCTTTTAGTTTTAAGCACAAAAATGGGAGTTTATTTGAGACTCGATTCTCATTTAAAGTCAAAACAGATATCTTTCGTTCGGTTCATCTATGACAGATTAAACTTTTTACATTTTATGATAACTTGATACTATATTAGAGTTCGTGTTTACCAAAGTCTTGAATATCCTTCTTTTCTGATAGGAATGTCAAGTAGAGTATACATTTTTAGCTCCATTCTTTAACGGTTTAAGATTTTAAAAGTAGATTTTAACCTATCGGGAACAGAATTAGTTCCAAACATAGTCTTAAGTTTCTTTTGGAATG
>JAVXUP010004849.1:0-25417 GCA_033070095.1 Escallonia herrerae | reverse complement strand
TTGTTGCAAAATGGAAGGATTGCATTACCTTAAGACTACGAAGAGCTATATATGAGCAACTTCTTTGTATAAATCCACTTTGTACGGCTACTATATACTCCATTCTGCAAGAGATAGTAAACGAGTTGATGACTTCACTCGTCTGGGACTTTCTCGGATAAAAGGAATGATTTGAAAGTGCTCCTTTATAGAATACAAACTAAATAAGCACTTCGCCTTTGGACTTAGAAGTTGCTTTACTCATTTTTTTAGAATTACTACATAAAAATTACCATAAATATTTAGCTTATCATTAATTATTACTACATAGGAATAAGAAGTAAATTCCTTCATCCGGGTAATAGCCAAAAAAATTTCGACCCTCGTAAAAGATTTCAGCCGTCCACGGAAGCGCACACCTGATAGCAGCGAAGGCATGTTAAAAGCTCTGGTACTTTTGGCAGTGTGTGGAGTAGCTCTGGTGCTTTTGGCTCATTCCACTATCCACTAGATGCCAAAAAGGACTCTAGAGGCGAAGTCAGGCCATCTTAACCGAGTCAGACTCACCGAAGAACTTCCAACCATATTGACGAAATGGCATGAGAAAATAAGGGCCATATAAAAATTGCATATTATTCCCCTCAGTGGAAATCAAGAAAATAAACTGACAAAGTAGGATCCCTCACTGGAAAATCAAGAAAACAAACTATGGGTGCTTAAAATATGGGCTCCAACATCATCAAATTACCCCCCTCATTATCCCATGTTCCTTCTATCCGTCCAGCAAAATTTTGAACAGGGTCCATTCCAAGAACAATAGTTGGAACTTCACCTCTAGGTTTCCATATCAGCGCTGCAAAGATATAGGCTTGGAGTAACAAGTGACCAGGCAAAAATGATATGGATCACCGCTATCTTGGCCATCATTTGAGGTAGTGTTAATATCCATGTCTATCGACATGATAACCTGTAAGTTATTAACCTATTGACATGCTTCAAGAACAGCCACTGCTTGGCAAAGTAACAACCGAAGCTGCATTGCAGATGGAGCATAACCAAAGTCTTTACCCTCCCGAGTCTAGGCAAAATGATGTCCAAATCAGGAAGCTTACAAGTTCACATACAGGCCTTTGCCAGAGAATACTTAGAACATTACTGAAGTTTTGTGAGACATTAGGTCCTTGATGCCACAAGAATCGTGACACAGAGAAGGGAAAGCTTAAAAAGCTCCGCATAGTGGCTGCACGAAGTTATAGCTTACAAACTCAAAAAGCCAGCAAATACTGCTATCAAATGAATCAGACGTTATATCATCAACTGTACAACTATATACAGTACCATTTGACTTCCTTTGGTTTTTCCCTTTTTTCAGGTTTTGTGCAAGGGGAATCCGTGCAGAAAGGAAGTCCTAATGCAAGCAGTTAAATCAATCAATAGGATGCTTGCAGAGTGCAGCCTCTTAGCTAAAAATATGTCCACTCTGCTTTTGGTAGTAGAGATCTAGTGTAGCATCCTTCTTACTATTCTGACGTCAAAGGTCTTTCCTTGTCTGCTCGGTTCTCTGAAGGTTGGTTTCATGGAGAAAGATGTCATAGTCGAGCAATATTATGTTCCTCACCTCTGCTTCTCTGCCTTGCCCCCATTTTCTTCTTTTCATCTTTCATGATTTGCAGGTTTACATAAAACCCATTGCAGGTAAGAATCAGTATTCGATCTATACCACTACACAAAGCACTTTGAGGAGAGTAATTACTTCAAGACTTTCTTAGGCATTTTATGACCACGTTTATCCGCAAGTCGATACAGTTGGTCATATCCAGCAAGTACTCCAGCCCCTGCCACACCAACAAGCATGTTTGCAGTAACTCCTCGATATAGTGCAGCAAAACCCTCATGGCGAATGATTTCAATGAATGCGTGCATGGTATTCCGATATTTCAGTTGTTGTCCAGAGGTTAGCATCATTCTCCGCCGCAGTGTGTCAAAAGGGTAGGCACAGACTCCAGAAACTGTTGTCACACTCCAACCCAGCAAAAAACTAGCGAAGAAATTGTCCTGCAAATTGGACTTCGGGATAAGCACTGTACCTCAAATACTGGCAAGTTATGTTATGAAATATAGTGTCCTGGTCGAACTTTTATGCTTTAATAATAAAAAAAACAGGTTATCAAAGGGAAATCATGGTCCCTCGATGCACCAAGTGATTGAATGAGCAGATCTAGGCATGTCTGGTACATTCTCATGAACTATGCTTGAGATAGATGTAATGGAAAAAACATATCAAGCATAAAAGTTCATAAAGCACGTCGAGTTACCTGTAAAACTCCAACCAGAACGATGGGTTTCAGGGTATCGTATATCCCGAAGTACATGCCTCTGTAGAGAGTGATTCCCACAATTGAAGCCCCAAATCCGCGATACAGACCTACAATGCCATCACTTGACAAGGTTTTACGATATACATCAAATAGCCCATTGAATTGATGTTTACCATTTACCGCACACTGCCTTGCATCAGTGGCTAAACGAGTCCGTGCATAATCCAAGTGATACAGAAAAAGTGAGGTAGTTGCTCCAGCAGCACTTCCTGAAGCAACATTTCCAGCAAACCACTTGGCATACCCATCTTTCTCCTTAGAGCATCCAAAGATACTCTTAAAGTAGCCTTTGAACGCAAAGTTAAAAGCCTGTAGGCAATCGGAAATGTTTCTTCAGAAATACATTTATATGGCATAAATACCAAATTGATAACCTAGTTTTTGCTTGCAACGTTATCTTCCAGAAAAAAGAAGTATCTTAAGTAAACCTGTAACCATCACCCACCTTCATCATAGTACAGATTCTACGGTTTTCCTTGAGGCAACTCTGGATTATCTTGAGATACTTCTTATTATGATATGCATGTTCATTACTCAATAGGTCACATAACATTGTATCAGTTGCAAAGGAAGAAAAGTATCAAACAACTAAAGCATATCAGCATTAGACACAAAAGATCTCTCCACTTAACTGAACTCATACTTTTCGTCCAACCTGATTTGTGTCAGCTACATGACTTCTACAACTCTCCTCTATCCAGATCATAGTAACCTAATACCCCCTCAACTCATTTAAACTAGTACTTTTTGTCGGCTACAAGAGTCCTACGACTTTCCTGAATCCAAGCCATAGTTACCTAATGCCCCACCCCCATAAGCGTCCCACATATTGTGCCCGCATTTCGAAACAGGGTACTCTGGCATACTGGTTCACAACATCTAATGAATCTAAAATTGCATATACTGAATTTTCACAGACTGGTGTTTCACAAAAGTAATTATTAAGAAGTCAAATAACGCTAGTCCAAAATTTTATGTTTTCTGTTCTTCCTCTCAACTTTTTTGCCAGCAAACCTACATATTTAGCTCTTTCCAATAATATACGAATACGTTTATGTCATATCCTGCCAAAGGGACCATAGAATAGATGCTCAGCAAACCAACAACCTCGAATAGTGAACTGATTAAGCCTACCTCCCACGTTCTGCATACCTACACATTGACGCACCATGTACTAAAAGCATATTGCAAACCAAGTGACATTGATTCAATCACATGTTATGGACTTGCTTCCCAATCAATTGTTGTAAAAGAATAACAAGAGAAGCCATTTTGTTCATTACAAGAAAACCCCAAATATGATTACAAGAGCAGCAGATTGATATTGTGCTTTCCATTATAAATACAGGAGGAGGTGATTTCATGGTAACTATAAGTAAGAGGAAACATAGAAATTTGAAAGTCCACTAAGAGAGACCAAGACCATGGAAGGCAGGCAATGCTAACTGCTGATGCCAAGGGAGTGGGTTCCCTATATGCATGGAGGTGCCACAAGAATGCAATGCGAGTCAAAAGTCAAGCATACTGATGAGGGACAGAGCGAAGACGAAACAAGGACAGAGACCAAGACTTCTCAGGCAGATTCCGAGGAGTGGCAGTGCTGCGAGCGTGAGGAGGCAGAGTGAATACACAACTGAAGTCACTAGTCTAATGCTTAGGTCCAGAGTCGAGGTCTGAACTCAAGGCTTGAAGTCCACAGTCTTTCTCTCTCTAAAATTCTCTAGGTCTGAAGTTCTAGAGAGAGGAAGTGAGATTTGCAAATGAATTCCAATCCCCCACAAAGAATTCCAAAGTCCACTATGTATAAGAGTTAGGAAAGTGATGTCATCAAGTGACACGTTGCCCTCCCTGTGAATGACACATTGCCAAGGAGGCCACAAATGTAGATGTTTCACGAACTATCGGATCCCATATTCACCCGGCTAGCCCGTTTCAGCTTCGCTCTATTGGTCTAGTAAGACTAGCTCACACAGCGCCATAGTGGTCAGAGTACCCCTTGATTTAGCCATTAGTACAAAGCCTTTAGTGAGTCCCACAGGAGCGTCGAGAGATGCAGAGGACCTGACAGCAGCTAGAAAGGCAAGAAGCTCAACTATCACGCGGCGTGATGCCCTCCAGAGACCTGCTCCCTTCCCAGAGTGACCCGGGGGCCATGGTCCCTAGAGGTGCTGATGAAGAATCCCCATTGTCAGAGCATGTACACTAGTCAAGCAGACACCTTGGTGGAGATAATGTCCTAGAAGAGTCACTTATACTGCGGTAAGCCAAGGTAGTATCCTGGAGTGGTCACCTACCCGACGGGTCAAAATAGTGCCTCGAATAAGTCGCTTACCCTATGGGCCAAAGTAGCGTCACAAAAGAGTCGCCTATCGTATGGGCCGAGATGGTGTCCCGGAGGAGTCGCCTGCCTGGCAGAAGGGGACTTCTCATGCCTGAGCACTTGGGCTTCCATGTCGAAAATAGTGTCCAGGGAGAGTCGCTTAACCCGAAATAAGCCCTTGTGCCGGAAAACTAGAAGCGTGCCAAGGTTTTCTGTAGGAGTTGCCTACCTGGCGGGAGGTGAAACATTGTACCGGGGCACTTAGAGTACCCTAAGGTAGTGTCCTGCCTACAGTGAGGAATGCTACAAACTCCAAAGAGCAAATCGAAGCATGTTACAAGACCAAGGCAAGGTGCGCATAGTATAGTGAAAAGATGGACCAACGCCGAGGACGTGGCAGTGTGACACAATACCAAGATGCGACGCAACTGTATAAGTGACGCAATGCATAGATGCGGCAGGTTATGTGGTGCCTGGGCCCCCCATTGAAGGAAGCGTTGTGGCACGGTAATTAAGTTTTATGCAAGGCCACATGACATCGCGATAGGGTATGGGAGCAACCAAGGAGAGCGTGTTGGGGCCACATCTAGTAGGAGGCGACACTCAGGTGCAGTCGAGCGTAGTAGCAGTCAGGCACGACAACAAAACATGGACAGGGGCACGTAACACGGAGACGGTGTTCGGCCAGGGACACGTAGCACTCTAACAGTATTTGCATACAACCAGACGACTGGCGCTTGGGCGCGGCGACTGAAGTCATAGAGCAAAGAGCACCCAAGGAGGGGAGAGATCAAGGATGAGGCACAGAGCCCCCAAGGAGATAAGAGACCAAGAAGTGAGGCAAGGAGCTCCCAAGGAGAGGAGAGACTAAGGGCCGAGGCAAGGAGCTCCTAAAGAGGGGAGAGACCAAGAAGTGAGGCAAGGAGCCCCTAAGGAGAAGAGAGACCAAGGGACAGGGAGAGGGCTCTCCTAATAATAGGCTCTGGCTGACCTTCCCGAGGGAGGGACTCAAGCCGACCCCCATCCGGAAGGCCCCGAAACAAACCCGAAAAGGAGGCTTTGGCCGAACCCCTCAAGGGAAGGCCTTAGGGACCAATGTCGACATTTACAAAAATTTTCTAGTGATGGAGGCGCGGCACGTGACTTAGGACATGAGCTCTGGGTTGATTAGATTGGTAGCGATGAACTTTGTCCACTGTATATTTGTTGACGTGTTGCAAAGGCGGGACTTAAGAGCGGTCAAAATCCCCTGCATGCGGTATGCCCAAAGGAGCAATCGGGTGCATAGCGCATGCATACTTGCTAGTCCACACTTCAAAAAATTTCTTACATGCATTTCGGTGTGTTTTATTGAGGCGGGGGGCACATAGTGCGGAGACGGCACTTGGGCCTTGCGGGGCGAGGGCAAACGGCACTTATGAACGGTCGGGAATGCGGCGCTCGGCTTTGCGACAAGCTCGAGGCGGATAGAGCGATGCACGAATGACGTGGCATTGGCACACGGCAGGCACAAGGAAGGCTCTGGCCGACCCCAAGGGAAGTTTCTCGAGCAATGATGCCAACACTGAGAATATTTTTGGTTATGGAGGTGCAGCACGTGACTTGGGGCCTGCACTCCGGGTTGACCAGATTGATAGCATTGAAGTATGACCAATCAATACATGTTAAAGTGTCGCAAATGCGGTACCCAAGAGCAGTCAAAAGTGCATGGTCAGGAGGGGCTACAACAACTACTAAACAGAAAAGGTCAACACCATAAAAATCCAAACCTCCCCGGAGGTAGAGGAGTATTTTAGTTAAAGTCAATCCAAGCATAGGAATCAAACAACTCTCCATGAGGTAAATAAGGAAGGGAAAAAAAAAACTAATCCGGTCGATGAGGCACCAGCCATTGCAGATTCTTGATAGAGTTATCTAACCTAGTCTTCACCCGCTATTAGAAAGAGGAGGTTTCTAAATTTCAACGAGTGTCCAATGACCTCCAAGGCACAAAATATCCACCTTAACGTTGGCCGCCAAAGTTTTTCCTCACGTAGAAACCGAACCAATGCATAGACAACTCGTGCACTAGTTTCTTAAATTATGATTACTTTACTCAATCTGTTTTGTAGTTCTTGTCCAATTATTTCTAAGCATAGAATTTCAAAAATATTACACCAAATTGAACTCAAGTAGTATTGGTTTGAGAAGTCAAACTTAAACAACAAAAGACTAAAGTCCATGTTTACATGTTCAAATCATATTTTAGGAAATCACAAATTGTGAAACCGAGGGACTAGCGCATTCGTAGATTCTTTCATTAAAGTTCCATCAGAGTGAACAAAATTAGGGACACAATCCATAGAAGAAACAAACAAATCAACATCACTCTAACTAACAAAATATAGAAGACAGCCAAACATCATTGAAAGGAGAGAAAATCACAACCTGGGTGGGGAAATACCGTAGGACATTGGCCTGGTTCCCCCTCCAAAAGGACAACAGTCCCTCTTCCCTCAAGACCCTTTTGAAGCAATTACCAATGCCCGCATAAGGCCTGTTGAGCTGACCCCTCTTCAACAGCTCCCCCTGGTTCTGCAACAAAAGCTTCACCCTCTCAATCGGAGCAGCCGCGCTCTTGGACACCACCGCCGCCATTCCTGCCATGGTCAAATCCGCAGAGAACCTCTCGGACTGTGACGCCATGCCAGAATCGGAGGAGATAGAGGGGGTGCTTCGGCTTTACAGAGGCCAAAACCACCGGCTGCAGTTTACTCCTACATGTTTGTTTTGATTTGGTGTTTTTGTCTTTCTTTGAGAAAAATATATGGTGAGGAGTTGTGTAAAGGCAAGCCAGGGCTCACCCGGCACGTGAGCGTAACGTGCATATTCTGTTCTAGTTTTATTTTTCTAATATACCTGAGCGGTAGAGTTGTTAAACGGGCTTGGTCGACTGCGGGCCGGCCCGATCCTGCCCTAAGATGGCCCGGGCTGGTCAAGTGCTATATGTGAACAGTGGCGGCCCTAATTTATAGGGCCTAGGGCCAGGACCAGGCCTACATTTCTTCCCAAAAAATTCAGCCCAGCTCAGCCCAACCCTAAAAAGACTCGGGCCGGGCCCTAAAAAAAGGTTGGCCCGAAACTGGCTTTTCTTTTGCCCGGGTCTGGCCAGTCCCCACGATTTTTTGAAATTTAAGATTTCTCCCCATTTCCCCCCAACGACTATATATCCCCCTTTTTTTTTTTTGCAAATTTTTACTTTTAAAAACTCCCCCCCCCCCCCCCAACAAGTATATAATAGCTATTTGGGAGGTATTTTTGTCCAACAAATTTTGAACAACTTTTTAATGCTTTTTTAACACTTTTATCCTCCCAACAAATATAAACGGTTGGTTTTAAGGAGCGTTTTGATCTTTTGTGGATTTTAAAAAATTTATAAATTCACACCCTTTCTTTCATATTTTTCACACCAATCTTTTCAAGTACAAATATTAGTTAGTTATTTACTATTCTTATTCCTTTGTATTTAGTTATTCTTACTAAATTGTACAATCTTTACTACAATTGTTACTTGTTACTAAGTACTAACTCTCTCCAATTTTCAATTATAATTATTATTTAATTATTCACTGCTTTCTGTTCATTTGCATTTAGTTACTCTAACTAGTTTTATTTTTCATTATAGTAAAAAAAAATAGCGTCAAATATGTCTCAATTTTTTAAATCATGTAGCAAACGTGGATCATCATCATAAGCACCACCACCACTGCCACCACAAGCACCACGACCACCACTAAAAGTACCAATCCAAGCACCACCACAACCATTCGACTATGTAGTTCCGCCACAAATGAATACAGGTTGTATAGATATTTAAGCCAATTGGGAGTTCAACCACAATATTTTAGATTTTGAATATACGCCTTCACAAGATATCATGCATTACAGTCAAGGACGCAGTTCGGTTGGCGAAGCTACTACTCCGGGGCATAATATTAACCCGATGAGCGGTCATCATGGTGAACCGAGCAATCTTACCAATAGTCCACCAAAAGTCCAAAAGGGAAAAAAAAAAAAAAGCCAAGTATTTGAATCATTTTAATGATACTATGGTTGATGGTGTCTGAAAAGTTTAATATAAATATTATGATAAATTATTTTCCTGTAGTAGTGGTAATAGATATCTTAATAGGCATTACCCTTTACGTGCACCTAAACAAGTCAAACTAGCCAAATGCAGTTATCTTTTGACAGTAAGTTATTTATTTATAATCAGAGAAAACAAAGAGACGGTCTTGTTGAATTTGTTATTCATGATGAACAACCTTTTAAGTTTTGTCGCTAATGCTAAGCACTTTAGATATATGAACACGTACGTACAACCTTTGTACAAAAAAGTTCATAAAAACACTACTAGATCCGATACTCTTAGACAGCATAATGCTGTTAAAGCACACTTGATCAATTATTTTGATGGTAGAGTTAGTCTTACTTATGATATTTGGAAATCTCCTTTTATTGTTGTTAGTTATGCCTGTATGACGGTTCATTGGATTGATTCTGATTGGACCATGAACAAGAGAATCATCGCTTTCGAACTTTTTCCTTATTCGCATGATGCATCTAACGTTGTTACTATTATAATTAATGCATGTATAACTTTTAAAATAAACAATAAGATTATGAGTATTAGTTTTGATAATACTTCTAACAATAAAGCAGTTATTTTCAGCCTTGAAGGAAAAGCCTTCAACGTGTACTTGCTGGTGAATTATTTCATGTTTCATGTATTTGTCATATAATTAATTTAATTGTTCAAGATGGTTTAGCTGTTGCATGAGATATTCTTCTCAAAATGAGGGGTATGGCAGCGTATAATAATAGTTCGGGTCCGAGAACAGAACAATTTAAAGTTTTGTGTGTTCAGTATAATTTGTCTCGTAGGAGACCACTTACAGATATCGTCCATAGGTGGAACTCCACACATCATATGCTTTTTACATGTTTTGGTATATAAAGAAGTGTATACGCATTTCCTACTAACCACATTCTCACTAGGCTTGCCGACTCACGCAGAATGGCAGACGACTGCACAACTATCCGAATTTTTAGAGGTATTTTACACATCTACCAATTTATTATCTGGTACGTACTATCCCACATCCCCTATCACTGTAGTAGAAATTATCAAAATAGTTACAATGCTAACGAAATAAAGATATGTAGGACCCTTTCAGGAAATAGTCGAACAGATGGATATTAAATTTAATAAATATTGAAAAAAAATTGCCTCCTATTTTTGTTATGGCCACTTATTTGGATCCTAGGTTAAAGTTGCATAGCGCGAAAGTCTCAATAGTAAAAATATCAAGACTAATGTGCTACCTGGATAAGGACACGACCGCCTTATAACGAAAGTGAACATGACATTGGAGGCTTTGTACAATCTATATCAAAATTCCGCTGATGTGCACGGACGGGCTACATTGTCGAGCGGTGAAGTATATTATGGGTCATATATTTACGGACTTTAAACATCTAGTGGCAAGACAACTACCAGTGGAAGATACTTCTAGTTCTGTAGGTTCGTCTACTTTTTCTTCTTTAAAATTGGTTTATATGTAAATACTAATCATTATTCTTCTTTAGCAATGGAAGATCAGATGAATTTTAATTTGTTAATTTTTTGAAAAAAAATGAAAAAAATGTACAAAACATAATCACAAATTATCCGGGATGTATTACCAGTGTAAGCCTCTATGATTGCTTCATGGTCGGCATTTTCAGCGAGCGGAGGGTGTTGGATGATAAGAGGAGTTTTCTTAATCCCGAGTCACTTGAGTTATGTATATGTTAGAAGGATTATCATGATGCAAAATACCGCGAGTAAGATAAACTGATTGATGATAGAAAAAACAGCGATTCGAACGTCAAAACACTTCCGGATGATTGGGTAATTTCCTTTCCTTTTTCTTTTTTCAAGTTTTTAGTATAAATTATTTTAAAACAAATTAAGTGTGTCTAAAGTAAACAATGCACTTGAGAAAAATAGATTTTTTCCTCATTTTTTTAAAAAAAATGAGTCTTATATATATATATATATATATATATAAGCTGATCCGTTGATAGCGCTAGCAAAATAGGAGAATTTGCTAGCGCGATCTGGCCGTCCACGGGCGATCTGTGGACTTTTGTATTTTTTTAAGTCCGTCCGCTACATTATGTAGCAGACATTTTTTGACAAAAATACCCTCCAACTTAAAAAGAGTCCGTCCTCTACATTATGTAGCGGACAAGTTTTCAGACTCTTTTATCTTTCTGCCATTAATGTTCTGACAGAAATGACAGAGTCCGTTACGCCCGCTACATTATGTAGCGGACAAGTTTTCAGACCTTTTTTCTCTTTATGTCATTAATGTTCTGACAACTTGTCCGCTACATACTGTAGCAGATGGCAACTATATTCTTCCTTTGAACAAACTATGTTCTTCTCGCTCTTTCTCTTTTGAATTTTTATGATATTTTCCTTTGAACAAACTGTGTTCATCATCATTTTCATATTTTTGTTCAAATATGCCAAGAAGTTCAACATGAAGAAAGACTGTAGAAAGTGGTTCTTCTTCCCTTGGACTCAGCAATCTGCCACCTCTTGTATCCATCAGGTTAATCTTGAATTCACCAGATTAGATGACATGGCCCTCACCATTAAGCTCTCTACAACTAATGCACTACCCACTGCATATTCGACCCTTCTTTTCTCTATTGCGGCTCCACCATGAAGAAGAAGAAAACTAGAGCCACAACCCATTCACAAATGCAGTCTCCACCAAAGAGAAAAAAAAAGAACATGATCAGAGACATAAACAAATGAGACACGACCATAACCTTTCCACCATTTTTGTGAAAGCCACCTTCACCGTCTCACCCATCATTGATCCACCAACAGTGTTCAACCACCATTAAATTGACCAAGACAAGATCTGATTCTGCACATAGACAAATAGATACCCACTACTGCAACAGCCACCGTCGTTGCCTTCAATTGGTGTCTCCACCGACCATCTACCATCTGATTTCACTCACTAATTTTGCAAATCTTGCTACGAAAATGTCGGTCTCTGCAATTTTTGACACCAGGATTGCCATCGTACCACATCCTACCTCCTTCTGCCGTCAAAAACCAGCGGCAGTGCGACGAAGGCAGTGCCTCCAAGAGTGGACAGCGGCTCTAGTGGTTTCGGGCTTGTGACAGCCTCCTTTCCAAATCTGCATCTTCATAATATAACATAGAGAATGGGTAGAAGGGAAAGGGAGAAGATGAGAGGATGAGGAACAGAGAGAAAAGAAAAGTTGTTTGTCTTTTTTTCAGGTCTGACATATGGGTTGTCTCTTTTCCAGAGAATAAAAGGAGTTGTCTCTTTTTCCCGTCCGCTACATTATGTAGCAGACATATATAATTGAGGATTGAGTATTTTTGTCAAAAGATGGTCCGCTACATAATGTAGCAGACGGTCTTAAAAAAACGCAAAAAAAAGATCTGGACCGTTCACAGATCGCCCGTGGAAGGCTAGATCGCGCTAGCAAATTCTCTTATTTTGCTAGCGCTATCAACGGATCAGCTCCCTATATATATATATATATATATATATATATATATATATATATATATGTGTGTGTGTGTGTGTGTGTGTGTGTGTGTGTGTGTGTGTGTGTATACATATATATATATATATATATATATATATGTGTGTGTGTGTGTGTGTGTGTGTATACATATATATATATATAGGGAGCCGATCCACACCCACTAGTGGAGAAATAAAATTTCTCCACCAAACCGCTACAAAGAGTAGCGGTTGGTATTTTTACTTACCACCAAACCGCTACTCTTTGTAGCGGTTGGTATTTTTGATTGTAAATACACAACCGCAACAAAGTGTTGCGGTTGCGCCCCACATGGACCCCCTCCCCCTTCCCCCCATGGCCCCCCTCCCCCCTCCCCCCTTCCCCCTCCACCCCCCCACCCCCCCTGCCCAACCGCAACAAAGAGTTGCGGTTGCGCCCCACATGGACCCCCTCCCCCTTCCCCCCATGGCCCCCCTCCCCCTTCCCCCGTCTCCCCCCACCCCCCACCCCCTGCCCAACCGCAACAAAGAGTTGCGGTTGGCCCACTTCACCCACGTGGTGTCCCCCTCGGCAGCCACGTGACCTCCCCCCTTCCCCCATGGCCCCCCTTCCCCCGTCCTCCCCTCGGCCGCCACGTGGCCTCCCTTCCCCCCATGGCCCCCCGTCCTCCCCTCCCCCATGGCCCCCCCATGCCCCCAACCGCAACAAAGTGTTGCGGTTGGCCCCTTCCCCCGGTCCCCTTCCCCCGCCACGTGTCCCGTCCCCTCTCTCCCCGCTACGTGGCATCCCCTCCCCCCGCCACGTGGCCCCGTCCCCCCCACCATGCCCAACCGCAACACTTTGTTGCGGTTGGCATGCCAACCGCAACAAATTGTTGCGGTCCCCCACCCCCACCCCATGTGGTGTCCCCCCCCGTGATGCCCCCCATGGCCCCCCCTTCCCCCTCCCTTGTTTGTTGCGGTCCCCCACCCCCACCGCACGTGGTGTCCCCCCCCCCCCCCCGTGATGCCCCCCCCTTCCCCCTCCGTGATGCCACGTGGTCACTCACGGATTTTTTTTCCACTTTATAAACTCTCCTCCCCCGAACCCTTTCTTCCACTTTTCTTCCACTGACCCTTTCTTCCGCTGACCCTTTCTTCCACTCTCCATCGTCTTTACGCTAGAAGCTCGGTGGATAACCGCTAGAAGATTGGTAGATTTGTTTTTAAATATATCAAGTCAAAACAAGTAAGTATTTTTTGGGTTTTCTTATAATTCAATTCAATATTAATTTCAAAGTTCAAAAATAGTCATTGTAGACTCAAATCAAAGAAAACGAAAAATACAAATTGAAGGAAACAAAAATCAGATCAATCCGAGATCGGATGAGCGGTATTACATTTATAGATTCCAAAATAGCGATTTTTTAGGGCGTCTAAATGAGGATTTTTCACAAATTTATAAAAAATAGCTAGAGCTAGATTTTGCCAAAGTGCAAAAAGAGACCCTAGTTATTTTTAAAAGATCTATATCAGGGAAAAATTTCAGAGTTTTTCAAATACTGAAAAGGGGTTAACTGATACGCGGAACCTTGAAACTTTGCACTGTAATTTAAAATATCAAGCCAGCGGGATTTAGCTCGAAACTTTTATGAGAACCCTAGGATGTTGGGAAGTTCCATCCCCCAGGATTTCGGACCATTCCGAAGTCGTTAGCTATTTTTTTGGCCGAACGGGCTTTTAAGCGCTCGATCCGGACACCGGTTCGGGATTTTTGGGCGAATAGTCCGTAGAATACTTTTTAGATCAAGATGCAATTCGGAAAGCTTAAAATAGCATTTCAATGCACTTTTGAGATTGTTCTGATGCCAGGGGCATTTTGGTAATTTGCCACCCCGAGAGGGGTATTTTGGTAATTTTACGATGTTAAGGTTTTCAAAGGACTTTTTAGTCCAGAAGTGTAAGTCAAACACCTGAAAGGTTGTTTTGAAGCCATCCCCCAGGATTTCGGGCCATTCCGAAGTCGTTAGCTATTTTTTGGCCGAACGGGCTTTTAAGCGCTCGATCCGGACACCGATTCGGGATTTTTGGGCGAATAGTCCGTAAAATACTTTTTAGATCAAGAATGAATTCAGAAAGCTTAAAATAGCATTTCAATGCACTTTTGAGATCGTTCTGATGCCAGGGGCATTTTGGTAATTTGCCACCCCGAGAGGGGTATTTTGGTAATTTTACGATGTTAAGTTTTTCAAAGGACTTTTTAGTCCAGAAGTGTAAGTCAAACACCTGAAAGGTTGTTTTGAAGCCATCCCCCAGGATTTCGGGCCATTCCAAAGTCGTTAGCTATTTTTTGGCCGAACGGGCTTTTAAGCGCTCGATCCGGACACCGGTTCAGGATTTTTAGGCGAAAAGTCCGTAGAACTAGACATAAATATTAAGTGTGTACGGGGGCAGAAAGGTGTTGAAGTTACTTATACCGTGTTGTAAGTCTGATGTGAGTTCATATGCCTTGCAGGAGATTATGGCTGGAGCTGGATGGATTGATGAGCACGTCATGGCCGGGGACGAAGAGGAGGAAGATCCCGAGGAGGACCCCTGGCCAAATGACGAGGAGCCCGAGGAAATAGATTTGTCCGGACCAGAGGATGGGGAGGAGGAACAGGAAGAGACTGAACCTGAGGTGCCGGTGGGATTTGTGAAGGTTGGTAACACCGTATACCGGACACATCATGTGGAGAACTTTTGGAAACGAAGGTATATTGAGGTAGTGAGGGAAAGGGATCACCTGGTGTATCAGGCGAAGGAGATGCGAGCCATGGAGGGGCAGGAGGTAGAAAAGTTAGAGCGACGTCGTCGTGAGGAGTTGGCACGAGCGAATAAAAGGGAAGAGTATACCTTTGATGCGGGGAGAAGGGTGGTTCGGATGATGCAGGATGGGTTACGAGAAACTCATCCGGCGAGGCCGATGCCGAGGGATCGGCGCGAAATGCTCCTCGATGAGGAGTATTGGTACATGGCACTCGCTCAAGAACGGAATAGATTTTCTCCAGATTAGAGCGAGAAGGAAACGGAGGGAGGGGTAATGTGTAAAAATGTATAAAGTTGACTACTGATGTGTAGGAATGGATAGCGTTGACTGTTGATGTATATCTTTGTATAACGTTAACTTTATGCTATAACTGTTGTCTGTACCAAATGTTAATTGTGTTTATGTTAGGAATGGCTCGTCAATTGTAGGAAATCCTGCTGCACAGCCAGCAGCGGTATTTGATGAAAAATATTTTCCCTAGCGATTTTTAGGGCGTCTAAATTAGGATTTTTCATGAATTTATAAAAAATAGTTAGAGCTAGATTTTGCCAAAGTGCGAAAAAGAGACCCTAGTTATTTTTAAAAGATCTATATCAGGGAAAAATTTCAGAGTTTTTCAAATACTGGAAAGGGGTTAACTGATACGTGGAACCTTGAAACTTTACACTGTAATTTAAAATATCAAGCCAGCGCGATTTAGCGCGAAACTTTTATGAGAACCCTAGGATGTTGGGAAGTTCCATCCCCCAGGAATTTGGGTCATTCCGAAGTTGTTGGCTATTTTTTTGGCCGAACGGGCTTTTAAGCGCTCAATCAGGACACCGGTTCGGGATTTTTGGGCGAAAAGTCCATAGAATACTTTTTAGATCAAGAATAAATTCGGGAAGCTTAAAATAGCATTTCAATGCACGTTTGAGATTGTTCTGATGCCAGTGGGCATTTTGGTAATGCGTTGGTAAGCTAGGTTAAAGATCCATTTATAGTTTTGGAATGTAAATATTATGGATACTAAGTTGGTTTACGATTATATTTTGTTCTTAGATATATGGATTTCAACGCCGGACCTCATGATACATCAATCCTATACGATGACGATGACCACGTCGCGAGGCACGTATTTGACGGTGTCGATAGGGGTGTTTTGGAAACAATTCAAAGCACAAGTCACCACGATGAGTGGGTACTAAACGAGGAACAAATACAACTATTACACCGTCAAAATCTATCTATGTTCACCGATCCCGGGATTTGGTCTCGACACGACGATTGCCTTATATCCGCTCTAGTTGAAAGATGGAGGAGCGAGACGAACTCATTTCACTTCCGGTTTGGTGAAATGACTATTACATTAGAGGACGTCGGATTTATACTTGGAATCCCATGTCACGGCAAACCCATTACTTCGAGCAAAACGTCTGCATCCATAGCGAAGATGGCTAGGCAGTATTTCCCGGGAATTCCGAGGGAAGCTCTTACAACGAACGGCATCAAACTTAAATGGCTAAGAGAGCAGTATGGCGTGCTACCGGATGAATACACTCCTCACGATTTCGTGACGTATACGAAAGCATTCCTTCTGTATATTATTGGAGCCATATTACTTCCGACGCATTCGAAAAACACGGTGCATCCGAAGTATATGGTGTTCTTGGAGGATCTTGAGGAGGTATACTCGTATTCGTGGGGTTCAGCTGTCCTTGCGCACCTATATCGAGCACTGCACAAAGCATCGAGAAAGAGTGCAAAGTCCATTGCCGCCTGCCTCACTCTATTACAGGTTTGAGCATTTATTGTCTTGGTTGACGTGTCAATATATTCGTGCATCAATGTGCTAATTCCAGATAATGTTTGCATTCACAGGTTTGGTCTTACGAGAGGCTACCCACGGGTCGTCCACAACCGCGGGAATATTCTGATGAGACGTGGCCTAGGGTGTGGGCCTGGGGGCCTACGACCAACCGGAGGAGACGGGTAGACCCGCACCACCATCTAAAGTTCTATCGGGGGGAACTAGAGATACTCAATGCATCCCAGGTGACATGGCAGCCATATAGCAAGGTGATGCATCGGTTGGATGAGTGGTGTTGGCAACTTCCGGTGTCGTACGTGCTGGCAGGTTTGGTTCGGGTGCCGCTTATTCACTTCGAAGTATGTGAGTTTCAGATGCCCGATCGAGCTATGAGGCAAGCTGGCTGTCTACAAGGGATACCAAAACCCGCTGTAGACATGCGGTCGTACAGGAGTGGTCGAGGGCCGAACTTCGAGGTGCCTGATGCCTTGAATTTGTTGAGCGACGAGGTGCAACAGTGGAATACCTGGCAAGAAACATATGATAGCCTTGTATCGCTGAAGGCCGACAGCATCAGCATTGAGGAGTACCTGCAATGGTTTCTCAAGGTGACGCGCACGAGGGTGAATCGCCCTTCCCAGGCGAGGAAGACATCGTATGCACCACGTGAGATCTATGACCAGTTCTGGGCATTAAACATTGTAAGTCAGGCTAGTGTTGTTTCAATTTTTATTTGCGTGCCTTATCTACCATGCCTGAAATGATTAGCCATATTTTGTATGCATGTTTTTTAGGTTGACCAGGGCACTGAGGTGTTCAAGCAGCTGGAGGGGTTTGACTGGTTTGTCGCGCAGGCTCCTGACAATCTCAAGAGGTCCATTGAGAGGTACAAGACTGAAGTTCAAAACTTTAGTCTTGCGTACCGGGGTTACCAAGGGGAGCCGTCTAGTCGCTTGCCTCCTGACGCGTACGACTATCAGCCCCAGAGTCAGGTGTGGGAGCCGTCTACTCGCTTGCCTCCTGACGCGTACGACTCTCAGTCCCAAAGTCAGGTGTGGGAGCCGTCTACTCGCTTCCCTCCTGACGCGTACGACCATCAGCCCCAGAGTCAGGTGTGGGAGCCGTCTAGTCGCTTCCCTCTGACGCGTACGACCATCAGCCCCAGAGTCAGGTGTGGGAGCCGTCTAGTCGCTTCCCTCTTGACGCGTACGACCATCAGCCCCAGAGTCAGGTGTGGGAGCCATCTACTCGCTTGCCTCCTGACGCGTATGACTATCAGCGCCAGAGTCAGGTGACCCAAGTAGGAATCCAGGCATCGCGCCCAAGCATCCGGTCGGATAAAGGACAACCGACGAAGCCATTGAGTCCGGCCAAACGGGATTGGATCGACCGGCACTACTTTGGGCATGAGCCAATCGCTACAGCAGACTTTCCAGTTTCAGGATTCCTAGCTCACTCTGATCTAAGACTGTTGGCGCCAAACACAGATATTTCAAATTTTCTTATTGACGCGTATATAGATCTGCTCCGTGTTAGAGAGCTAAATTATAACACCTGCCAAACTTTGAAGCTCAACATGTATGCCTCTTTTGTTATCCCCTTCATGGTGAATAGCATGAAGGAGTTCACAGAATGGAGGAGGACGCGAGGGACAAGCAAGGGTGAATGGAGACCATCTGCAAACGTGCTTTCCTACTTGAACGCGGACTATCAATGTCACGCAGCTGAGGCGAACCTAATCATGCTACCTGCTCTTCATGCAAGCCACTTCTTCCTATTAGTTCTTTTTCCAGAGAATAAAGTGGTCCACATATACGATAGCCTAAGGGAAGACGGACCTGGTCGGCAGCTGGCGCAGGTGTACTCCACGTACATCAATGCGGTGGTTAGTTTATATTTCTTGACCTTCGCTCATTGTCTATTCTTCTTGTTATATAGGCTTGATATCCTTTTTTATTGTTGGATGCAGACTACTATCATTCCACTAGCGTGCCGACATTTTAAGGGGGAAGCCATCACGAGCAAAACAATGATTGATCCTTGGACGGTCGTGACAATACAAAACCGACCAAAGCAATATAACAGTCATGATTGCGGGATTTACGTCCTCAAGTACATGGACTACATAGCTCGCTCGGATGTGCTCGAATATGATACGTGGTCTCGAAACGATGCCCTGACGTTTAGATATAGGATAGCCTGGGAGCTGAAAAAGGGTGTAGCTAGACGCCTTCCTTACCATTATCCTGATATGTAATAGACGTTCGTATGGATTATTATTACTATTGTTGTATTTTGGATATTAAGCTTTGAAAATTGAATTAGCCTTACTATTACTATTGGTGCATTTTGGACAAATGGGCTAACTAGCGTGCCCAAGGTGCAATGAGCAAAAAAAAAGTGACAAAAAAAACGACGTAATTTTTCGGAAGTTATGAATTGGGCCCTAAAGTGTGCCCGAACAGGGCCTTCGTAGGAAAACCCAAAAAATAATGTGTCTCGTTTTTTCCCGAAATTGATACAAATGGGCTAACTAGCGTGCCCAAGGTGCAATGAGCAAAAAAAAAGTGACAAAAAAAACTACGTAATTTTTCAGAAGTTATGAATTGGGCCCTAAAGTGTGCCCGAACAGGGCCTTCGTAGGAAAACCCAAAAAATAATGTGTCTCGTTTTTTCCCGAAATTGATACAAATGGGCTAACTAGCGTGCCCAAGGTGCAATGAGCAAAAAAAAAGTGACAAAAAAAACTACGTAATTTTTCGGAAGTTATGAATTGGGCCCCTAAAGTGTGCCCGAACAGGGCCTTCGTAGGAAAACCCAAAAAATAATGTGTCTCGTTTTTTCCCGAAATTGATACAAATGGGCTAACTAGCGTGCCAAAGGTGCAATGAGCAAAAAAAAAGTGACAAAAAAAACTACGTTATTTTTCGGAAGTTATGATTCCACAAACCAAATCACAAATTTAATCATTATAAAAGTTCAATTTATACAACTGAAACATTAACCCTAACACTCATCATCATCATCGTCCTCTTCGACCATACTGCCAGGTTCGATACCTAACACTTTATAATGGTTTCTCTTGTCATGATCAGTCATCTTATTACACAACGCACACTTTCGCAATTTTTTTTGACCCGTTGCTTCTTCAATCGGATTCTTCATGCGTATTGCTCGTTTTCGCCCTTTTGTTTGAGAAATAATCGGATCAAAAATGTCGTCCTCCTCACCTTGCAGGCTAGTGCCGTCAATGACTGGCTGTGAAGCTCGATTGAGCGGTCTGTCTCTTCTTTCTGGTAATGCCGCCCTAAACTGTGCAAGGTTAGCCTTATCCCGTGCGGCTGCTTCAACTTGATACCTGTACCCATCGAATGTTGACGCTGCATCCAATGATAAACCGTGCATGATGTTACAAAGGTGATTATATCGCAGCGTCTCAGATTGCTCGAAATCAACTGAAACATTGGGCACGTAAGGAATGTGACCGTGGACTCTATTGGCTTCCTTCGTCCACCGTTCCAAGATATACTGTGGAGGGATTTCATGAGCATTCTTGGCGCTAAAAACCCTCAACGCGTGTCGACAAAGTATACCTTTATGCTCAAACAGTTGACAGTTGCAATTAACCAACCCGGTGTCCTTACAAACTGCAACGGTAAAATGTCTTCTGCTCCTCGGAGCCGACGAAGAGCACGGATTGGCGAAATTCGTCACATTTGTCAACGCATAAACCTTGAGATCTCTGGTGGAATACTCATGCAACTTTGTCATGCTATATTGATTCGACTTTAGCAGTTCCTCTTGAAACTGTCTAAACATTTCCTTCGTATAGACTTGAGCCGCATGAGCCTCCAAAGGTGAAAAGACTACTATGGCTCTTTCTTTGTAAACTGTAGCCGCGTCGGCTTCTCTCTCAAGGAAAAATTGCCTGTCAAGAGCTTTCTGCATCTCTAGTACGAACTCTTGTATACTAGAAGAATGGCCTACGTACCCATCAAAGAATGCATTCATACCTTCGCTTCTCGAGGTCGTAGTCATTCCGGCTGCAAAAAACTGCTTGGTGTAGGCACCGACCCACTGTGTCTTGATCTCATACAACGATTGTAACCATTCATGATTGTGCAAATAGTAGTCATCCATTAACTTGGCCCACCTCTCCTCGAACACGTCTACCGTCAATGATTTCTTCACACATGTATTAAAGTCAGTCTTGAATGTCGGATGGTTTGCATATACATTGTGAAGCCGTTCGGGATACTTGTTGCTTATGTGCCATGTGCACAGGCCATGGTGAGTATCTGGAAGGACCTTAGCGATTGCATTTTTCATTGCCAGATCTTGGTCGGTGATGATGGTCTTTGGAGGAACATGATACATTGCTTTAAGCCACGTTTCAAATAACCACGTAAATGACTCCTCCGTCTCATCCCTAAGCAGGGCAAAGCCAAACAAGATTGACTGATAGTGGTGGTTCACCCCGGTGAACGGAGCAAAAGGCATAGAGTACTTATTTGTGCGGTATGTGGTGTCAAACGTCACAACATCCCCAAAATTTTGGTAAGCAGCTCTAGAACGGGCATCCGCCCAAAATATAGTACTAATGCGGTTCTCATCATCCAGTTGGAGACTATAGAAAAAGCCAGAATTCTCACTCTGAAGGTGCCTAAAGATATCAAGTGTAGCTTGAGAATCACTCTTACCGAAAGACTCTCTCCTCTGAACACGAAGTTCATTTCGAAGGTCTACTTCGTTGAAACTCAACTTGTCAATCCCCCCAACCTGGCTTGAGAAAACCCCCATCATTCTAGAAGGTGGAATTTTAGCCTCGTCCATTGTAAATATCAGTTGTCTGTGTGCCGCGCTTATTTCTCGGTGTTGATGAATTTGACTAATCTTACTAGGGGTCATCAACTGATGATTATGGCTCAACTCCACTCCCGTCACAACCCAATGGCTTTCATTTCTCCGGTGTACTGCATACACATGGGCCTTGCAGCCGGTACCCGGAAATGTGTCCCGTTTTCTTTGTCTTGTTGGCCCTTCGTCACTGACCTGAACAACCGGGGGTACATACGGTGCTCCTCTATGACACTCAAATAGTCTTCCACAAATTTGATCTGTATTCGCCCGTTTTCTACTCGTCTTAATTCTAATACCGAAACCTATCGTTTTCGAATATGCTCTATAGTATGCTTCAACTTCGTCCAGTGTTTGAAAAACTTGACCCAAGTAAGGTGGATCAGAACCTTCACAAAAAGTATTTCCTCCAGTTGCATCCATATTGATACTGAAATCTAAAAAATAAAAATGTATATCATTCTCAACAAGTCATAGAATTAAATAAAATAAAAATAAAAATTATTTCCTCCAGTTGTGTTACAATGTTCAATCACCAAAATACCCCCGGTAAGCGACAAATTATCGAAATGCCCCCGGGGGTTTATTATCACCCTAACGCCCCAAACCAGCTTCAAAACAATCTTTCAGGTGTTTTACGTACACTTCTGGACTAAAAAGTCCTTTGAAAAACTTAACACCATAAAATTACCAAAATACCCCTCTCGCGTTCAGTAAAATTACCAAAATACCCCTCTCGGGTTGGCAATTTACCTAAATGCCCCTGGCATCAGAAAATCTCAAAAGTGCTTTGAAATGCTATTTTAAGCTTCCCGAATTCATTCTTGATCTAAAAAGTATTTTACGGACTTTTCTCCAAAAAATCCCGAACCGGTGTCCGGATCGAGCGCGTAAAAGCCCGTTCGGCCAAAAAATTAGCCAACGACTTCGGAATGGCCCGAATTCCTAGATCTTTTAAAAATAACTAGGCTCTCTTTTTTGTACTTTGGCAAAATCTAGCTCTAGTTATTTTTTATAAATTCGTGAAAAACTGTCTAATTAAGTTTTCACCTTTAGCGACAATTACGTTTCGTATTCACATTAAACAAACATAGTGTTGCACCTTAGGAACACACATGGCGTTAAAATTTATTTCCTTCATTGACCGTAAAATTTTACAATGTTCAATTACCAAAATACCCCCGATGAGCGGCAAATTACCGAAATGCCCCCAGGGGTTCATTATCGCCCTAACGAAAATAACCTTTCAGGTGTTTGACTTACACTTCTGGACTAAAAAGTCCTTTGAAAACCTTAATACCGTAAAATTACCAAAATACCCCTCTCGGGGTGGCAATTTACCAAAATGCCCCCTGGCATCAGAAAATCTCAAAAGTGCTTTGAAATGCTATTTTAAGCTTCCTGAATTTATTCTTGATCTAAAAAGTATTTTACGAACTTTTCGCCAAAAAATCCCGACCTGGTGTCCGGATCGAACGCGTAAAAGCTTTCGGCCAAAAAATAGGCAATGACTTCAGAATGGTCCAAATTCCTAGGAAATGGAACTTCCCAACATCCTAGGGTTCTTATAAAAGTTTCGCGCGAAATCGCTCTAGTTTGATATTTTAAATTACACTGCAAAATTACAAGGTTCCCTGTATCAGTTAACCCTTTTCCAGTCTTTGGAAAAATCTGAAATTTTTCTCTGATATAGATATTTTAAGAATAACTAGGGTCTCTTTTTTACACTTTGGCAAAATGTAGCTCTAGCTATTTTTTATAAATTCATGAAAAACTGTCAAAAAACACAAATTTTAGACTATGGTAAGAACAATTTAAGCATAACACAATTTAAACAATCCATTGGTAAGAACAATTTGAAATTAACATTGAATTATAAGAAAATTCAAATTACTTACTTGTTTTGACTTGATATATTTGAAGAAAAATCCACCGATCTTCTAGCGAAAAAATCTACCGATCTTCTAGCGTAAAATTTTTTGTTTGTATTGTTGTGGAGATTATGTAGGTGAGATATGGAGTTAGAAGACAGTCGGTAAAGATGATGGAGAGTGGAAGAAAGGGTTCGGGGAGAAGGGATTATAAAGAGAGAAAAGTGAGGGAGAGAGATGAAAGAAGACAGAGAAAAAAAAAGTCCGTGAGTGAGCAGTAGTCAAAGGCTGCGAAAGAAAAAAAAATTGCAGAAGACTTTGCGTCCAAAGCTTTAGGGGGAGGACACCACGTGGCATCACGGAGGACACCACGTGGCATCACGGAAAGGGGTGGGGCCATGGGGGAGGGGGCACCACGTGGGGGGAGGGGGCGTAGGGGCCATGGATAAGAGGCCAACCGCAACTCTTAGTTGCGGTTGGGTTTTTTTGGGGGGGGGGAGGGGGGCGGGGGGAAGGACATGAGGGGGGTGGGGGGTGGGGGGCGGGGGAAGGACATGAGGGGGGAGGGGGGAAATGATTAGCAACCGCAACAATTTGTTGCGGTTGGGTGGATAATATCCACTAGTGGGTGTGGATCGGCTCCCATATATATATATATATATATATATATATATATATATATGTATATATATATATATATATGTATATATATATATATATGTATATATATAGTCGTGATCCATTGCTAGTGCTAGCAAGTTGCCAGCCCGTTTCACTGTCCGCTACATTATGTAGCGGATGATAATTACCGTCCGCTATATTATGTAGAGGACGGTGAAAAAATTGGTGGTCGTGGAGCGCGATCTAGCTGTCCATTCTCGCTCGTGGACGGCCAGATCACGCTAGCAACTTGGGTTAAGTTGCTAGCATTAGTAATGGATCACGACCCATATATATATATATATATATATATATATATACACACACACACACACAACTTCGCTTGCTTGTTTACAACAACCGGTTCTAGAGCTCGGTATAAAAAGAGGAGGGCCTATCAAAAATTTATTTCGTGTGTTAATATTTTCACAACACAAAACATGAATTAAAAAAAATAGGCTCGGGCCTGGACAAGGTTCAAATTTTATTAGCTTGGGCTCGCCTCAGTTTTCTCGCTGTAAGCCCGACTGGCCCAGGCTTCCCCCTTTGGCTCACTGGCCCGAGCCGGGCCGAGCTTAGCATTGACACCTCTAATGAGCATCTTTTTTCTGTGGTACATCAAAAGTGAGCATTAGTCTACTAGGGTAACAACTATTTTCGCCACAGTATTAGCACGATTAATTTTCTTGTATTGACTAAAAATAAGAAATGTATGTACCAACTCATAAAATGTAACACAGAATAACATTCTCATTTTATATGCATTAGTAACCGAAATCAAGCCGAGTCCCATTATATAAAAATGAGTAACCAAAATGAAACCAAATTATTGCATGCCAAAAAGGGAGCTAAATCAAAATGCAAACCCAAGCACACCGCAGCCAATCACAAAAACCACGTTGTTAGTCTATGGACATCAGAGTTGATCAACAAGACTGTTCTACAGCTCCCGATGTAGAAAATAGCTATGATGGGCTACCTGGCATGCCAGACTATAAGCTAGATCCTGTCGTCCACCCGCACACCGCATAATGAACAACATTTTGCGGCTTGACTAACTTTCTACAAATAAAAAAGGATCGTGGCTACACACACACACACACACACACACACACACACACACACACACACACACACACACACACACCATCACATATATATATATATATAT
>JAVXUP010004848.1:0-25434 GCA_033070095.1 Escallonia herrerae | reverse complement strand
CAGATTTTAATTCATCTTCTAATGTACTTGTTTCGATGCTTGTTAGTATTTGGGTTTTGTACTAAAGATTGTTTACTTTGGCATTGCGTTATCTCGCCGTAATTATGTTTTGGATTTAGAATTTCATTATGATGCCGTTCCACAATAGTTCTTTCATTTATGCTGAAACTGTTAACTTCATGAGATACCGGTCCCTACGCGATGTTGCACAATTCTTTCAAGTTATTTACATTTTCAGTTTCATTCAATTCGTACATATTAAATATTTTGACAGGTAAGGTAAGTCAATGGACGTAATTGAGGAGGATGACAAAAGTTCAACATGTTACTTAGTATGGACGCAACAAATTGATGAATACCTGCTCGACGTGTTGCTTGACCAAAAAAATAATGGTCAGAAGCCTGATAAATTTATGTATGTAGCATATGATGTTACTATAAAAGTAAGG
This sequence comes from Escallonia herrerae, assembly GCA_033070095.1. Classification (NCBI taxonomy): domain Eukaryota; kingdom Viridiplantae; phylum Streptophyta; class Magnoliopsida; order Escalloniales; family Escalloniaceae; genus Escallonia; species Escallonia herrerae. The sequence continues at coordinate 24,985 of JAVXUP010004848.1, read as the reverse complement.
AATGAAAGTTTTACCATGAAGGTAAATAAAGACAAGGTAATGAATCGTCTAAAAACTCTTAAGAAAAAAATGGATATTGGAACAGAAGTGTTTAGGCACGACAATGATTTTGGATGGATAACATCACAAAGCAGATTAAAACACCACCTGAAGTTTGGGCAGAACTGATTAAGGTAAACTACATGAGGTTTTCTTTTAAAAAACATGAATATTTTAATGAAAACCTTTGGCTTTTCATGGTTCAACTTATCCCGATGCAAAAAAGGTTCGAAACGCTCAATGCCTTGCTTCACTATCCTGTGCAAAATATTTGAAAAAGATCGTGCAACCAGAGAAGCAGCTGAAAGTGCAAAATAAAAGAACCGTCAGTGGCAAAAAAAAAGGAAGAAGTACGATGCTTGATGATATGATAGAACAAGATGAGATCATACTTGAAAATGTGGATGAATCAGGAGGAGCTGAATCAAATGTCTTGCATGTGCCGATTGCCCCTGGGCCTTCACCAAAGAGTGGCAAGAAGAAAAGTCTGATGAGCTGAATCAAAATATTATAGGGATTAACATTAATGACAAAAATTATAACTGCACTAGATAGAGCTACTACTGTCACTCAACAAGACGATGAATTTATTCAGGGCAAGATGTTTATACAGAATTAAATAAGATTGAGGAGGCGACAACAATTTTCTCTTTGCTACTTATGATTTTTTAATCTCTGACCAAACAGCTGCAGAAGATTTTTTTGGATGTCCACCTGAGATGCGTGTTAGTTGGTTAGCTTGGAAGATGAATAATCCTTCCAAATAAGAATGAAACTGCTGTTTAAAATTTCTTACTTTTAAGTTCATTTAGGAGGTTTGAATAAGGACATGAGTTAATCTCGTGCCATCTATTAATTTTATGATGGTTGCTTTAATTTTAGTATTATTTTTTCGTATTAAGATCTTTTTGGGTATTGAATTTATCGTTCATAATAGTTTTAAGAACATACTTCTAATTGACCTAAGACCATACTAAAAATTAATTGTAACATTTGTTTCTTAAGTCAGAAGTCTTAAAATGGCATAATTGTCCAAATGACAATTCTCTTTCCAAACTTTAGTCCTTCCAAACAAAAAAATTCTCTGGATTTGAATTCTAATTTATTCCAAAAAGAAAAATTAGGATTCAATTCAATTCAATTCTAATTAACTTTCTAATTTCTTTTTGAATTCCAATTTCAAAAGAATTTGGTTCCATGCACGGTAAAGTTCGTTGGGCCTAAGTAAATGCATCAGCATTTTTAACCGGGCCCGCACTAAATTTCTATCATTACATGAGCCAGACAATTTGTTTAAGTTTGAGAGTGGCCCAACTCAAAATATTGGGCCTCTTTTATAAACATGGCCCAATATTCTGCCAGGACGCCCGTTGACCAGCCGCACCACTGAATCCTCTACCGGCCTTATTCCATTCTTCCTCTTTATTCCCTTACTTTTCTACCAGCAATGAGTTTTGATCTCGTGCGTTGTACACGAGAACAACAATTATGAAAACACTTATTGAGAGATCTCGTATTTGTATGCCTAATAACCATTAGAAAATTTGTAGTGACAATAAGATAATTAAAAATTTATTTCTTACCTTTTTAGAGGAGTTCTCTTACCAATTTTTATCGTTAGAAATGAACTTGAGCAATAATTGTTAGTTTTTAGTGACAAATCAAGATGAAAAATAGAGTATGAAATAATAAATAGTCTGTCCTGAGTAATAGCAATTGCAGTGATAATAATAACAAAAATAATCCATGTGTTGAGGTTGTATTACTAGATCACTAAGAAAAGAATAACAATATATAATAAATTATTTAAAAAAATGGGAGCATAAACTATATTTAAAACTTGTAATAAAATAAAAGGAAGGAAATATGGTAGTTTAATAGAAAAACTGATGGAGAATATTGTGTTTTCCTAAATAATAAAAAAGATTAAGATTAAAAGGGAATATATAGAGAATTGTTTTTGTCAAAATCTAGGAATTATAAATATATAAATTAAATTTTTGAGTAGGACATGTTGACATAGTAGAGAGAAATATAAAATCTATATAATTGGTTGAATTTCAAATAGATAGAAAAAATTTAAATCAAATTTTGTATGCGAGCGCGCGCGCGTGTGTGTGTGAGAGAGAGAGAGAATCCAAATCATTATTACATATATAAGTAAATTTAAAGTATTTTAAAAATTCAAAACCGGAAAGTATATATGACGAATTAGAGAGTGTACAAGTAAGCAATGACTGGACAACATTCTCTCAGCTTCGGCTTATATATATATATATATATATATATAGGGGACCGATCCACACCCGGTGGAGAAATAACAAATTTCTCCACCGAACCGCTGGTCTTACCAGCGGTTGGCCACGTGGGACAAAAAGGCGAAAAAGGTGTACGGTCACTGCATTAATGGCAAAAAAGGCACGAGAAATGGCACGAGAAATGGTGAGAAAATGGCGAGAGAGAGAAAAAGGACACCAACCGCATGCACAACCAGCGGTTGGCATTAATATGCCTGCCACGTGCCGTCCCCCACCCCTGCCACGTGGCCCAACCCATGGCCCCTGCCACGTGGCGTCCCCTCCCCCTGCCACGTGGCCCACCAGCATGGCCAACCGGCGGTATTAGCGATGGCCCTGCCACGTGGCATCCCCTCCCCCTGCCACGTGGCAGAGGGAGGGCACCAACCGCGGGTGGTGCCAGCGGTTGGGCCACGTGGCAGGGGGAGGGGACGCCACGTGGCAGGGGCGGGGACCAACCGCTCACCAGCGGTTGGTCCCCGCCCCTGCCACGTGGCGTCCCCTCCCCCTGCCACGTGGCCCAACCGTGGCACACCCGCGGTTGGTGCCCTCCCTCTGCCACGTGGCGGGGGCCCCCTGCCGTGGCCCAACCGCCGGTACCACCCGCGGTTGGTCCCCTCCCTCTGCCACGTGGCGTCCCCTCCCCCTGCCACGTGGCCCAACCGCTCCTACGACCCGCGGTTGGTCCCCTCTGCCACGTGGCGTCCCCTCCCCTCATCCGCAGGGCCCAACCGCTCCTACAACCCGCGGTTGGTCCCTGCCCCTGCCATCCCCCGCGTGATGCCCCACCTGGTGTCCTTCCCCACGATGCCACGTGTCGTCCTTCCCTCCCCCGTGATGCCCCAACGTGGTGTCCTTCTGCCGAATTTTTTTTTTTGCAGCAGCCTTTGACCGCATAAACACCCACCCTTCCTCACTTTTTTCTGTCTTTTTTCTTCTCTCTTCCTCGCTTCTCTCTTTATAATCCCCTCCCCCGAACCCTTCTTCTGCACTCTGTCATCTTTTACCAACTTCCTTCGTACTTCATATCTCACCTACATAATCTCCACAACAATACAAATCAAAAAATTTTACGCTAGAAGATCGTGGATAACCGCTAGAAGATCGGTAGTTTTTTCTTTAAATACATCAAGTCACAACAAGTAAGTATTTTGAATTTCCTTATAATTCAATGTTAGGTTTATACAAATCAGCGTATTACATTTATAGATTCCAAAACAGCGATTTTTTAGGGTGCCAAATATAGACAGTTTTTCACGAATTTATAAAAAATAGCTAGAGCTAGATTTTGCCAAAATACAAAAAAGAGACCCTAGTTATTCTTAAAGGATCTGTCTCAGGTAAAAATTTCAGATTTTTCCAAAGACTGGAAAGGGGTTAACTGATACGGGGAACCTTGTAACTCTGCAGTGTATTTTAAAATATCAAGCTAGCGCGATTTCGCGCGAAACTTTTATGAGAATCCTAGGATGTTGGGAAGTTCCATTCCCCAGGAATTCGGGCCATTCCGAAGCCGTTACCTATTTTTTTGGCCGAACGGCCCTTTAAGCGCTTGATCCGGACACCGGTTCGCGATTTTTGGGCGAAACCTCCGTAAAATACTTTTTATGTCAAGAATGAATTCAGGAAGCCTCAAGTAGCATTTCGAAGCACTTTTGATATTTTTTTATGCCAGGGGCATTTCGGTAATTCGCCGCCCCGAGAGGGGTATTTCGGTAATTTTACAGTGCTAAGTTTTTTGACGGACTTTTTAGTCCAGAAATATAATTACAAAACCTGAAATGTTGTTTTGAAGCTGACGTGGCGCGCGTAGGGGTGTTTTGGTAATTTTCCCGCGCCAAGGGGTGTTTTGGTAATTTTCCCGTGCCAAGTTTTTCAAACGACTTTTTAGTCCAGAAATGTAAGTAAACCACCTGAAATGTTGTTTTGAAGCTGGTTCGGGGGCGTTGGGGTGATAGTGAACGCTCAGGGGCATTTCGGTAATTTGCCGATGTTCGGGGGCTATTTTGCTAGGAAGGATCCAGCTTAAAATTCATACCTTAAAATAACTTTTAGTTCAGGAAAGGGTGTGAGACACCCGAAAACTTATTTTGTTCCAGATGTTCTGAACCTTGTGACGCACCGGCGATGACTGCCAGGGGATATTTTGCATAAGTAGCGGGTGTTTTGGTAACTTGCCCCCTTTAAAATTTTTCCTGATATATTTGGTATATAATTGACGTAATACATTTAAAAACTTGACTTTAAAGCGGTTTTGAGGTGTTGGAGGTGTAGGGGCCATCGGGCTATATATTGCTATATAACCACGTTGGCGCTAAATTCAGTGGGAACTAGCGTAATTAAGCGTTCGGAGTGGTGGGAATTGAGGATTTGTTTTAATACATTGAAATAATGACTATTGCTAATGTGTTGGTAAGCTAGGTTAAAGATCCAGTTATAGTTTTGGAATGTAAATATTATGGATATTATGGACGCTAAGTTGGTTTATAATTATATTTTGTTCTTAAAGGTATGAATTTCAGCTCTGGACCTCATGATACATCAATCCTATACGATGACGATGACCACGTCGCGAGGCACGTATTTGACGGTGTCGATAGGGGTGTTTTGGAAACAATTCAAAGCACAAGGCACCTTGAAGAGTGGGTACTAAACGAGGAACAAATACAGCTATTACACCGTCAAAATTTAACCCTGTTCACCGATCCCGGGAAATGGTCTCGACACGACGATTGCCTTATATCCGCTCTAGTTGAACGATGGAGGAGCGAGACGAACTCATTTCACTTCCGGTTTGGTGAAATGACTGTTACGTTAGAGGACGTCGGATTTATACTTGGAATCCCATGTCACGGCAGACCCGTTACTTTGAACGTGCCGTCTGCATCCATAGCGAATATGGCTATGCAGTATTTTCCGGGAATTCCAAGGGCAGCGCTTACAACAAACGGCGTCAAGCTTAAATGGCTGAGAGAGCAGTACGGCGTGCTACCGGATGAATACACTCCTCAAGATTTCGTGACGTATACGAAGGCATTCCTTCTGTATATTATTGGAGCTATATTACTTCCGACGCATTCGAAAAACACGGTGCATCCGAAGTATATGGTGTTCTTGGAGGATCTTGAGGAGGTATACTCCTATTCGTGGGGTTCAGCTGTCCTTGCGCACCTATATCGAGCACTGCATAAGGCTACGAGAAACGGTGCCAAGTCCATTGCCGCCTGCCTGACTCTATTACAGGTATGAGCATTTATTTTCTTGGTAGGATCCTTAGTCAATATATTCGGGATTAATTACTAATTCCATATAATGTTTGCATTCACAGGTTTGGTCTTACGAGAGGCTACCCATGGGTCGTCCACAACCGTTGGTAGATTCCGATGAGACGTGGCCTAGGGTGTGGGCCTGGGGGCCTACGACCAACCGGAGGTGGAGACGGGTAGACCCTCACCACCATCTAAAGTTCTATCGGGGGGAACTAGAGATACTAGATGCATCCCAGGTGACGTGGCAGCCATATGGCAAGGTGATGCATCTGTTGGATGAGTGGTGTTGGCAACTTCCGGTGTCGTACGTGCTGGCAGGTTTGGTTCGGGTGCCGCTCATTCACTTCGAAGAATGTGAGTTTCAGATGCCCGATCGAGCTATGAAGCAAGCTGGCTGTCCACAAGGGATACCAAAACCCGCTGTAGACATGCGGCCATACAGGGGTGGTCGAGGGCCGAACTTCGAGGTGGCTGATGCCTTGATTTTGTTGGGTGACGAGGTGCACCAGTGGAATACCTGGCAGGAAACGTATGATAGCCTTGTATCGCTGAAGCACGACGGCATTAGTACTGAGGAATACTTACAGTGGTTTCTCAGGGTGACGCGCACGAGGGTGAATCGCCCTTCCCAGGTGAAGAAGACATCGTACGCGCCACGTGAGGTCTATGACCAGTTCTGGGCATTGGCCATTGTAAGTCATGCTAGTGTTGTTTGATAATTTATTTGCGCACCTTATCGACCATTTGTCAAATATGATTAGCCATATTTTTCTATGCATGTTTTTTAGGTTGACCAGGGCATTGAGGTGTTCAAGCAGCTGGAGTCGTTTGACTGGTTTGTCGCGCAGGCTCCTGACAATCTCAAGAGGTCCATTGAGAAGTACAAGACTGAAGTTCAAAACTTTAGTCTTGCGTACCGGGGTTACGAAGGGGAGCCGTCTAGTCGCCCTCGTCCTGAAGCGTACGACTATCAGCCCCAGAGTCAGGTGTGGGAGTCGTCTGGTCGCCCTCTTCCTGACGCGTACAACTATCAGCCCCAGAGTCAGGTGTGGGAGCCGTCTGGTCGCCCTCCTCCTGACGCGTACGACTATCAGCCCCAGAGTCAGGTGTGGGAGCCGTATAGTCGCTTGCCTCCTGACGCATACGACTCTCAGTGCCAGAGTCAGGTTCCCCAAGTAGGAATCCAGGCCTCGCGCCCAAGCTTTCGGTCGGACAAAGGACAAGCGACGAAGCCATTGAGGTCGGACAAGATGGCTTGGATCGACCGGCACTACTTTGGGCATGAGCCTGTCAATTCAGCAGACTTTCCCCTTGCGACATTCCTAGGTCATGAGGATATCAGAACGTTGGCGCCGGAGACAGATCTTTCAAATTTTGTCATGAACGCTTACATAGAACTGCTCCGGATTAGAGAGCAACGTTTTAACCGTTCTGAATATTTGAAGCTTAACATGTATCCCACTCATTTTGTGGAATTAACGGTGAGAGAATTCACAGAATGGAGGCGAGGGGGCGGTAGGAGTAAGTGGAAACCAGGTCGAAACGTGTTAGGCATGATGAACGCAGACTATCAATGTCCCGCTGCTGATGCGAACCTTATCATGATACCCTGTCATCATGCAAACCACTGGTTCCTATTAGTTCTCCATCCAGCGTTCAGAACGGTTCACATATACGATAGCCTAAGGGAGGACGAGCCTGGACAGCTGCTGGCACAGATGTACAACGAGTACATCACTTTAGTGGTTAGTATTTATTTTTTGACCTTGGCCCATAGTATATTGTTCTTGTCTCATAGGCTTGATTCTCGTTTTTATTGTTGGATGCAGACTACTGTCCTCTCGCTAGCATGCGGACGGCCACAGGGTGACCCTTGGACGGTCGTGATGATAAAGGACCGACCAAAGCAATATAACGGTCACGATTGCGGGATTTACGTCCTCAAGTACATGGACTACGTTGCTCGCTCGGAAGTGCTCAAACACTCCTCGTGGACTAGGAAGGATGCCTTGACGTTTAGGTATAGGATAGCCTGGGAGCTGAAAAAGAATGAAGCTAGACGCATTCATTACCATTATCCTGACGTGCGTGGCTAGCTGCTGTGATGTTACAAAAAATTGTACCAAAAAGAAATGTACATAATTTTTCGCATGCTATGAATTTGGCGCTAAAATGTGCGCGAATATACCTTTCATATGACGGCATTCGAAAAAATTACGCGTCTCGCTTTTCGCCGAAATTCATAGAAATGGGCTAACTAGCGTGCATGAGGTGCAATGAGCGAAAAAAAAGTGACAAAAAAAATTTCAACTTTTTTCGGAAGCTATCAAATGCGGCCTATAGTGTGCCCGAATAGGCCCTTCCTAGGAAAACTCAAAAATTAATGTGTCTCGTTTTTCGCCGAAAGTCTTACAAATGGGCTAACTAGCGTGCCTGAAGTGCAATGAGCGGAAAAAAAGTGACAAAAAAAATTACAACTTTTTCGGAAGCTATCAAATGGGGCCTAAAGTGTGCCCGAATAGGCCCTTCCTAGGAAAACTCAAAAATTAATGTGTCTCGTTTTTCGCCGAAAGTCTTACAAATGGGCTAACTAGCGTGCCTGAAGTGCAATGAGCGGAAAAAAGTGACAAAAAAATTACAACTTTTTTCGGAAGCTATCAAATGGGGCCTAAAGTGTGCCCGAATAGGCCCTTCTTAGGAAAACTCAAAAATTAATGTGTCTCGTTTTTCGCCGAAAGTCTTACAAATGGGCTAACTAGCGTGCCTGAAGTGCAATGAGTGGAAAAAAAGTGACAAAAAAAATTACAACTTTTTTCGGAAGCTATCAAATGGGGCCTAAAGTGTGCCCGAATAGGCCCTTCCTAGGAAAACTCAAAAATTAATGTGTCTCGTTTTTCGTCGAAAGTCTTACAAATGGGCTAACTAGCGTGCCTGAAGTGCAATGAGCGGAAAAAAAGTGACAAAAAAAATTATAACTTTTTTCGGAAGCTATCAATTGGGGCCTAAAGTGTGCCCGAATAGGCCCTTCCTAGGAAAACTCAAAAATTAATGTGTCTCGTTTTTTGCCGAAAGTCTTACAAATGGGCTAACTAGCGTGCCTGAAGTGCAATGAGCGGAAAAAAAGTGACAAAAAAAATTACAACTTTTTTCGGAAGCTATCAATTGGGGCCTAAAGTGTGCCCGAAAACGGAGTTACCAAAAATATCAATAATCCACAAATCAAATCACAAATTAAAGATTGCACAAACCAAATCACAAATTTAAACATTATAAAAGTTCAATTTATACAACTGAAACATTAACCCTAACACTCTTCCTCATCATCGTCCTCCTCGACCATACTGCCAGGTTCGATACCTAACACTTTATAATGGTTTCTCTTGTCATGATCAGTCATCTTATTACACAACGCACACTTTCGTAATTTTTTTTGACCCGTTGCTTCTTCAATCGGATTCTTCATGCGTATTGCTCGTTTTCGCCCTTTTGTTTGAGAAATAATTGGATCAAAAATGTCGTCCTCCTCACGTTGTAGGTCAGTGCCGTCAATGACTGGCTGTTTGGCTCGATTGAATCTACCGCCTGGAGTTGGTCGAGTAGTCGGAGTGTCCACAGTTTCTGGTAATGCCATCCTAAACTGTGCATGCATAGCCTTATCCCGTGCGGCTGCTTCAACTTGATACCTGTACCCATCAAATGTCGACGCTGCATCCATTGATAAACCGTGCATGATGTTACAAAGGTGATTATATCGCAGCGACTCAGATTGCTCGAAATCAACTGAAACATTGGGCACGTAAGGAATGTGACCGTGGACTCTGTTGGCTTCCTTCGTCCACCGTTCCAAGATATACGGTGGAGGGATTTCACTAGCATTCTTGGCGCTCAAAACCCTCAACGCGTGTCGACAAAGTATACCTTTATGCTCAAACAGTTGACAGTTGCAATTAACCAACCCAGTGTCCTTACAAATTGCTACGGTAAAATGTCGTCTGGTCCTCGGAGCCGACGAAGAGCACGGATTGGCGAAGTTCGTCACATTTGTCAAAGCATAAACCTTGATGTCTCTGGTGGAATACTCGTGCAACTTTGTCATGCCATATTGATTCGACTTTAGTAGTTCCTCTTGAAACTGTCGAAACATTTCCTTGGTATAGACTTGAGCCGCATGAGCCTCTAAAGGTGAATAAAGTAGTATAGCTCTTTCTTTGCAAACTGTAGCCGCGTCGGCTTCTCTCTCACGGTACAATTGCCTGTCAACGGCTTTCTGCATCTCTAGTACGAACTCCGCTATACTTGAAGACTGGCCTACGTACCCATCAAAGAATGAATTCATAGCTTCGCTTCTCGAGGTCGTAGTCATTCCGGCTGCAAAAAAATTCTTGGTGTAGGCACCGACCCACTGTGTCTTGATCTCATACAACGATTGTAACCATTCGTGATTGTGCAAATAGTAAGTATCCATTAACGTGGCCCACCTCTCCTCGAACACGTCTACCGTCAACGATTTCTTCACACATGTATTAAAGTCAGTCTTGAATGACGGATGGTTTGCATATACATGGTGAAGCCGTTCGGGATATTTGTTGCTTATGTGCCATGTGCACAGGCCATGGTGAGTATCTGGAAGGACCTTAGCGATTGCATTTTTCATTGCCAGATCTTGGTCGGTGATGATGGTCTTTGGAGGAATATGATACATTGCTTGAAGCCACGTTTCAAATAACCACGTAAATGACTCCTCCGTCTCATCCCTAAGCAGGGCAAAGCCAAACGAGATTGACTGATAGTGGTGGTTCACCCCGGTGAACGGAGCAAAAGGCATAGAGTACTTATTGGTGCGGTATGTGGTGTCAAACGTCACAACATCCCCAAAATTTTGGTAAGCAGCTCTAGAACGGGGGTCCGCCCAAAATATAGTACTAATGCGGTTCTCATCATCCAGTTGGAGACTGTAAAAAAATCCAGAATTCTCACTCTGAAGGGACCTGAAGAGATCAAGTGTAGTTTGAGAATCACTCTTACCGAAAGACTCTCTCCTCTGAGCACGAAGTTCATTTCGAAGGTCTACTTCGTTGAAACTCAACTTGTCAATCCCCCCAGCCTGGCTTGAGAAAACCCCCATCATCTTAGAAGGTGGAATTTTAGCCTCGGCCATTGTAAAAATTAGTTGTCTGTGTGCCGCGCTTATTTCTCGGTGTTGATGAATTTGACCAATCTTACTGGGGGTCATCAACTGATGATTATGGCTCAACTCCACTCCTGTGACAACCCAATGGTTTTCATTTTTTCGGTGTACTGCATACACATGGGCCTTGCAGCCGGTACCCGGAAATGTGTCCCGTTTTCTTTGTCTTGTTGTCCCTTCGTCACTGATCCGAACGACCGGAGTTACATGCGGTGCTCCTCTATGACACTCAAATAGTCTTGCACAAATTTGATCTGTATTCGCCCGTTTTCTAGTCGTCTTAGTTCTAATACCGAAACCTATCGTTTTCGAATATGCTCTATAGTATGCTTCAACTTCGTCCAGTGCTTGAAAAACTTGACCAACGTAAGGTGGATCAGAACCTTCACAAAAATTATTTCCTCCAGTTGCATCCATATTTATACTGGAATCTAAAAAATAAAAATTATATCATTCTCAACAAGTCATAGATTTAAATAAAAGAAGAATAAAATTTATTTAAACCACCGTCTTTCGAGAAATTTGGTATAATGTAAAATTAGCAAAATAGCCCCCGATGAGCGACAAATTACCGAAATGCCTCCGGGGGTTCATTATCACCCTAACGCCCCAAATCAGCTTCAAAACAACCTTTCAGGTGCTTTGCTTACATTTCTGGACTAAGAAATCCTTTGAAAAACTTAACGCTGCAAATTTACGAAAATACCCCTATCGGGGATGCGAATTACCAAAATGCCCCCTGACAACAAGCTTCCTGAATTCACTCTTTAAAATAACTTTTCAGGTGTCTCACACCCTTTCCTGAACTAAAAGTTATTTTAAGCACAGATTTGTGTAACGTAAAATTAGCAAAATAGCCCCCGGGGGTTCATTGTCACCCTAACGCCCATCAAACCAGCTTCAAAACAACCTTTCAGGTGTTTTACTTACATTTCTGGACTGAAAAACTTTTTTTCGGGAAAATTACAAAAACACCCCTCGCGGGGGGGCAAATTACCAAAATGCCCCCTGGCTTCAGAAAATATCAAAATTGCTTTAAAACGCTATTTTAAGCTTCCTGAGTTCATTCTTGATTTAAAAAGTATTTTACGGATTTTTCGCCTAAAAATCCCGAACCGGTGTCCGGATCGAGCGCTTAAAAGCCCGTTCGGCCAAAAAATTAGCTAACGACTTCGGAATGGTCCGAATTCCTGGGGAATGGAACTTCCCAACACCCTAGGGTTCTCATAAAAGTTTCGCACGAAATTGTGCTGTCTTGATATTTTAAATTACACTGTAAAGTTACAAGGTTGCGCGTATCAGTTAACCCCTTTCTAGTCTTTGAAAAACTCTGAAATTTTAACCTGATACAGATCTTTTGAAAATAACTAGGGTCTCTGTTTTGTATTTTGGCAAAATCTAGCTCTAGCTATTTTTTATAAATTCGTAAAAAAACTGTCTAATTAAGTTTTCACCTTTAGCGACAATTACGCCCCGCAATCAGCTGCAAAATAACATTTCAGGCGTTTTACTTACATTTCTGGACTTAAAAGTCCGTTGGAAAATTTTTTCGGGAAAATTACCAAAATACCCCTCTCGGGGTGGCAAATTACCAAAATACCCCCTGGCTTCAGAAAATATCAAAAGTGCTTTAAAATGCTATTTTAAGCTTCCTGAGTTCATTCTTGATCTAAAAAGTATTTTACGGATTTTTCGCCTAAAAATCCCGAACCGGTGTCCGGATCGAGCGCTTAAAAGCCCGTTCGGCCAAAAAATTAGCTAACGGCTTCGGAATGGCCCGAATTCCTGGGGAATGGAACTTCCCAACACCCTAGGGTTCTCATAAAAGTTTTGCGCGAAATCGCGCTGGCTTGATATTTTAAATTACACTGCAAAGTTACAAGGTTGCGTGTATCAGTTAACCCCTTTCCGGTCTTTGGAAAAATCTGAAATTTTTACCTGATATAGATCTTTTGAAAATAACTAGGGTCTCTGTTTCGTACTTTGGCAAAATCTAGCTCTAGCTATTTTTTATAAATTCGTGAAAAATTCTATTTCTGACGCCCTAAAAAATCGCTATTTTGGAATTTTTCGAATGTAATACCCCGATTTGTCAAAACGTAATTTTGATGCCCTTTGACGCCCTAAACACGAATTTTAGACTATTGTAAGAACAACTTAAGCGTAACACAATTTAAACAATCAATTGGTAAGAACAAATTGAAAAATACTTACTTGTTTTAACTTGATATATTTCAAGAAAAATCCACCGGTCTTCTAGCGGTTATCCACCGATCTTCTAGCGTAAATTTTTTTTGTTTGTATGTAGGTGAGATAGGGAGAATGAGGAGGGTGGAAGAAATGATTCGGGGAGGAGGGATTTTATAGAGAGAAAAGTGAGAGAGGAAGAGAAGAACCGTGAGTGAACAGCAGGGAGGGGGAGGGGGGAATGACACGTGGGGGTGGGGGGGTAGGGTGGTAATGACACGTGGGGGAAGAGGGGGTTCACGGGTGGGGGAAAAGGACATAGGGTGGGGGCCACGGGGTGGGGGGCAAGGGGGTGGGGGGCAAGGGGGGTGACGGGTGGGGGGTGGGGTCACGGAAGGCAATAATGCCAACCGCATGTAGGAGTTGCGGTTGGGCATTATTGCCACCATTTTCTCACGAGTTTTTCATTTTCTCGTGATATTTTCATGAATTTATCATAGTATTTTCGTCCTTTTTTGTCCCTTTTCGTCCTTTTTTGGCCCACGTGGCCAACCGCTGGTAAGACCAGCGGTTCGGTGGAGAAATTTGTTATTTCTCCACCGGTGGGTGTGGATCGGCCCCCATATATATATATATATATATATATATATATATATATATATATATATATATATATATAATATTATATTTCATAAAGATTTTCAATTTTTCATCTCGTAATCATTTACCAACAATTGGACCAAAATCACCAACCTCAACTACCGTCGACGTCGAGTCACCGTTAGAACTCGTGAACTCGCCGCCCCAAATTTGGGAGTCACCTAATCACCAACACCTTCGCAGCCTAGAGGCAGAGCTAGGGAGTGGCACCAGTGGGACGGTGCCCTCCTGCTCTTCCAAAATATTTTTCATTTATATATGGTACATTTAATTCACCGATAAAAGTGTCCACCTAAAAATATCAAAAATACTTAGAAGGAATGTACCTAAAAACTTTAGGGATAGTTAAAAATATTTCATTTTAATCATTTTATATGATAAATTTAAATAAATACACACACACACACACACTCCCCCCCCCTCTCTCTCTCTCTCTCTCCCTCTCTCGCCAGGCAAGCGCGCATGCACTCGCACACACAAAATAAAAATAAAAATAAAAAAACAGAGTTCAAACTCCAAATAAATAGAGACAAAGAGTCAATATTAAGATTTAACCACAGTTTACAAGGCACAGAGTACACCGACTCTGGGCTTTGGCTGCTACACCGCATTCTCCGCCTCTGCTCTTACTTGTTTTCTCTTTTCTCTCCTCTGGCCGGTTCATGACTGATGTAAGATCCGATCAGTCGTGCCAAACTTTCAGGTTCTGGTGGATTTGGGATATAATTGCTTCTTTTGATTGGTACAGCAATAGAAGAAGGCTTTTTCATTTTTTTCTATGCCTTGAATCGAGTTGAAGTGTTGTTTGTTTGTTGACGGCCGATGGCGATTTTCATGGTAGGATCCATGTTTGATTACAACTTAGTTAAATTCTTAGTAATAAGCATAATTTTTGTTTAAATTTAGAAATATAGGATCAAAAACATATAATTTATAGATTAGGAATTGCAAATTTGGGAATTCTCTGTATAAGTTTGAGAATTTAAAACTTGTAATTTGCATGTTTAAAATTAGTACCAATTAGGCCTTTAGCAACACAAATTTCCTTGAGCCAGCTAGACGGAACCAAGGGATTTCAACATTGACTTCCACTATTCCAGTATTTTGTACAGTGGACTCAATGTCATGAAATTCTTATGGGTTAATTACAGTAGTGTCCCTGAGGTTTAGTGGTAATTACAATCAAGAACATTAAGTTTCAAAAAGTAATAGACCGTAACCACAAATGTTCAAAAAGTAACATTTGTGTCCATCTGTCAAGTATACGTCCAAAAAGTGTACTTTTTTGTGATGTCATCAATATGTATTTTTTAAATGATAATACTACCCTTCTATTGTAGAGTTAATTATGCCATTTACCACCAAACTATAACCCAAATTTCATTTTGACCACTGAATTTTTATTTTTGTCAAAATGACCACTGGACTCTTCAATTGCGCTCAATTAAGTCACTCTGTTAGATTCTGTCAAATCTAAGTCCGTTAAGTCATTTAATTTAGGGGCAAATCTATCACTCAATAAATTTCTCTCTCTCTCTCTGCAAATTTCGATGGTCTCTCTTCTACCGCCTCCTTCATCGTCGCCGATTTGCCGTAGATCACCGACCAATTCCACGCCAATTGACATGAAGCGACGACATCGACCAACCGCCGTCACTACAATGACCACTGGTCCATCCTGCCACCACGGAACAACCACCAACCGCCTGTCGCAACACCAACACCAACACCAACACCGACCTGATGATTCGGTTAGTTCGTCAACACCATTGCCGGCCAACAATACCAGCTGAACAACTAATGGGCAGAACATCGGTGCCAAAAGCCACCAGATACGTCATCGATGGGGCCACCACACTCCTGCCAACAGCCACCGCACTCCCACCGCCAAAAACCACCAGATCTGTTGCTGATGGGCCACCGCACTCTCGCCGACAGCCACCATACCCCCTGATGGGCGTTTGCAGGTCCCCATATGCCGCCGCCCTATACACGTCATTCTTCAAGCTCTCATCAACCACCGCCTCCGCCACTTCTCTGTCGGGTGCCATCGTGGCAAAGGAGGAATCTCCATTGATCGGCTCGATCTCTGACGGCATCTCTCTTACCCCTCCTTGCAAGCAAGATTTCGCACTTGGAAAGGGAGATCACTGGTCGATGAGGAGGACATGACTATCTCCCACTTCGGCAAGGGTCATATTTCAAAGACATCGAATGTGGTGGTGAGTAAGTGAGCAATGGAGGAAGAAAAATAGGAGAAGAAAAAGAAGAATAAAGAAAAAGAAGAAAAAAAAGAAGTAAATTCATGTCCGGTGTAGGCAAATTGACGTGTTTACCCCTCACTAAAGGGAATTAACGAGACGCCGGTAGGCTCAATTCAACGGAATGACCTTATTTGGACAAAATTGAAAAATCAGTGGTCACTTTGATACAAATCGATGTCCAGTGGTCAAAATGAAATTTGGGTTATAGTTTGGTGGTCAATGGCGTAATTAACTTTATATTGTATATATGTAATATATTCCTGTACAAAAATCTAAAACTTCAAAATTTTAACTAGGGTTAAAAACCTAATTTTTAAACAAATAGGTTTCTCTCTCCAAATATTTTTAGAAACCCTAACTTTCATTGTTCCAAATCTGAATTTTGAGTTGCCACCTCCCTCGCCCCACACTGCCGACAGCCCCTTCCCTCACCCTACCTCACTGCCGGTAGCTCTTTCCCTCACCCCACCTAGTCGCCGACAGCCCCTTCCTTCAGCCCACCCTTGCCGCAGCCCCTCCTTCACCCCACCCTGTCGATAGCCCCCTCTCTTACCCCACCTCGCAGTCGACAGCCCCTTCCTTCAGCCCACCTCAATGGCAACCCTTCTTCACCCCACCCAGCCGGCAGCCCTCTCCCTCACCCTTCCTCCACTGGCAGCTCCCTCCCTCACCCTACCTTGCCTGCAGCAACCTTCCTCATCCCACCTCGCCAACAGGCCCCTTCTTCACTCCTACCTCACCGGCAACCCTTCCCTCATCCTGCCTCAAACAGTAGTCCTCTCCCTCACTCTACCCCCTCGACAGCCCCTCCCTCACCCTACCCCATCCTACCCCTCTGGCAATCCCCTCCCTCACTTCACCACCGTATGGGTTGTGGTATTGTCTAGCACCTTTGAAATAAAAATGGAAATGCGGTTGCATTTCCAGTAGTTGCCGAATGGGTTCCCGGTGAGGCAAAAAGGCTAGGCTCTAAAATTGGACATTTGTGTTGGCGATGGTGGTGGCCACCATTTGTTTACTCCTGCAGCAAATCAGAGTGAATTGTGAAATGGTTTGATGGAAATGAAACAAATGGTTTGATTGCAAACCCAGATTGGGTTTTTCATTTGCATAGTCAATTTCTTATGGCTTGCATTTGTGGCGGCAAGGGCCTTAGCTGTGGCGGCTGGGTGAGGAAGATAAAAGGGGGCAACATATCAAGTAATTAAGTACATTTTAAGCCATGGGCAATATGGTCATTTTGACCATTCCGTTATGTATTTAGGTATTCTGTTAAGTTAAAGGACATAACTGTCTATTTTCCAAACTTATGAACACGTGTGTAATTTCACTATAACCTCACAGACATAGGTGAAATTGTCCCAATTCTTATCACTAAATCATAAAACAATTTAAGTGCGCATCTCGCTCTATATTTCTGGCTCTACCACTAACTGCAACCCAGCCATGCACACAACCGGCGTGCCGCAAACTTGGCAGTCACTGCCAAAACCCTCGAGATCAAGGTCAACGTCGTCAATTGATAGTGGTGCATTGGTGGTAATTTGATGCACCTGTGTGTATGAGAGAGAGAGTGGGAGAGAGGGGGAGAGGGGAAAGGAGGGAGAAAGAGAGAGAGAGACCATGGATTTGGATTTAAGGCATTTTGGAATTTTCTGCTAACCGCATTTCTTAGAGGAGGTTATAAAAATTTTAAAAAATAATGATATCTCAGCCATTCAATGCCCGACGTCGATGGCTGAATGTGCTGGATAAATAGTAAAGAATCCAGCTGCTGCCCCCACCCGCCCAACACAAGTGAGTTGTTCATGAACATATTCATGTACTATTTGAATTGTTCATGCTTGTTGCATTTAATAAACAAGCTCAAAAAAGTTATTCATGTTCTATTCACTTATTGCACAAATTATACACGGACGAATTTTTAGCAAACAAATGACAATCTGTTCATGAATAAGTCGGTTCATTTACAGTCTACATCTTTATTAGCCAATTAAGCCTAAAATTGTATTGGCTACCTAATCACATTAGGATATAGGGTTGTTCAAATATATTGATTTTTCTTGATTTGTTTACAAAATCATGCCACTACCTCAATTGGTGATTCGAGTTTTCTGCAGTGCAACACCTGCTTGCAACATATTTCTGCCCAAAAAAGTGCCCTTTAATTAGGCCACTCTCTGCGAAAGTTGTAGTAGACATTTCGTCTCCGGTCCCGAGGGATTAAGATCCTCTACTCTGAGGATTAAGATCCCTAGAGCATTATCCTATTGTATTGGTTTTATGGTGCTTGTATGGCTACTTATGCTTCCATAGTTAATGGCTAACTGCCGTTTGGAAGGGCAAAAATAGGGTTGGTGGTTATGGCTTCTTTTATTTAAGGAACAAAGCCTTGGCTGTGAAATTTTGCCAAAATTATGTTAGAAGGATCGAGGCCTTGCACAGTGTTACTGAGTTTGCTTGGGCAGGAGGTGGTCAAGCGGAGCGAGGATTTGAACGAGAGGGACCCAATCATCAACTCTCTAAAAGATTAAGAAATTTGTCCATTATAAGTAAATATTGTTGATTTTAGAAACTATAAACATCACAACTTGATATTTTAGACGGTACACAACCGGCAAAATGTTGAATAATTACAACAAAAAGAGACATGAATAAGGTTAAAAAAAAAAAAAAAGGAGAACATCTGTTGCACAATTTAAGCAAATGAAAGCTCATCGAAATGTCTCGAGAATTTTGATGCGTCTTTTTATACTAAGTTTTGTAACAAGTACATTGAATGTTTTTTTTTTAAGAAAAACATCCAAGAAAAGGTAAGTTTTAAAAGAATTAGAAGTTCCAATTAAACAATTGCCATACATTACCCATAAAACAAAGCTTTATAATTTGGCTTGTAAAATAACACAACGTATAAAATCCAAGATCGTCAATTGATGCAGCTCGACCCTCCTTCCTTTCCCGTTACCGCTAGTGGCTGATCTTTGTATCATTCTCGTCTAAGTGGTTACATAGCCCTCTAAGTAGGATGTTATATAAATCTTATATCGGCTATCCTCTGTTAAGATGGGTCCAGTACTTTAAATTTGCAGGAACACATAATTCAAAATCAAGTAGATTCAGGTAACCATATGTTTTTTGCACTAATGGGGTGACAATAACAACAACAATAGAATTCGCTAAGTACCATATTCTGCAAAACTTGACTAAATGCATTGCAATAATACACGATCATGAATAGTAAACTGAGAACAAAATAAAGAAAGTAAATCTCAATATATAACTGATTTAAATAGGTAAATGTAAAGAGAAAATCATGCACTTGATTTATTTTCAAAACCAGCGCAATCAAATGCAACTTTCCTATATATCCTATCTATATTTCTATGTAAATGGGGTCTCTTTCAAGCATTGAAAGTACGCATAATTGTGCTCTTGTAAGTCGTCACGACTTAGTTTTCATTGCAGGGTGTTGCTGCTAAAAATATGCTCCGCGTATGTTCTGGAACACGGCCTGGACCGATGACCAGCAAGACAGAAAATGAGTGACCGTCGGGTGGAGTTCTTGGCGAAGAACTCTCTGATGCTTAAGTCAGAGAGTAGCTACAGGATAGTAACTCTGAAAAAGTATGAAAGACTATGTGTAGTTGTACTTGTCCACATACCTAGGGGTAGTCCCCATGTTCTAGCTATAGGGAAAGACTCCTAGTAGAACTGGGCCGTGGGCTAGATGTGTTAGGATTACTTAGGATTCTCGAGGATCATGTCACGATCTCTGAAGACTTTTAGAATCCCGACAAGATAATCATCAATCTCTCAGTTTGATTGGGAATGCCGGGTGTCCCCCAATTATTGAGAGTTATATTTGAGTTATATCATAAGCCCCCCACTTCCTAGCCAAAATGTTTGGCTGAGGAAGTTATACCGAGTGTCTTGAGACAAGCACCAGGTTTGTAAAGGATTCTCTATCCACTTGTAAGGGTAAATAATATTTCTCTACTCCATGTGCTCGGACCTAAGCTCTCGGGAGCTTAAGCCATAGAGCTATGCCCAAGTAGGGTGCTAGAACTCTAGCTCTTAAGAGCTACGTCTTAAAATATCGACTAAGTTGGCTCTTCAAAATCATCTTTGGGAAGACGAATCATGGGATCTTAAGATCCTTTAGAGGCTGTGCCCCATGGTAGCCTCTCTAGAGAGAGGACACAAAGCTGTGCATGCAAGTTATTGCATGTGCTAAGTGTTTGAATGTCCCCTTGAAGGGTTACCTCTCTTTTGGAGGGTGTCTATTTTGTGCAAGTCTGTGTTCTTTAGCTTGAGCTGACTACATCATGCTTGCATTTTATTTTGACGCGAACTCTTATCATCAGCTATGATCTAGCAAGAAACCTCACACTAATGCCTCGCTAGGTTTTGATTGACAAAGAATGGTAGAGGGATGAAGTCCCACATAGTGCTTTGTCGTTTCACGGGTTAGAACTGTAGCTAAGCCATTTGGATAGAACTCGAGCTCTATCATGTCACCCTTGGGGGTGTTCATCCCTTTAGGGACCACCCCAGAGGGCTAGTGGAACATAGAGTTCTTGTAAGCACCCTTGAGGGCTGATGAAGCACAAAGCTCATGTAAATACCCTCGGGGGTATGACGGAACTTAGATTTTTTGTACGCGCCCTTGAGGGCAAATGGAGAACGGAGCTCATATAAATGCCCTTGAGGGTTTGATGGAACATAAAGTTCTCGTCGTACACGCCCTCGGGGGTTGATGAAGCGCAAAGCTCATGAAAATACCCTTGAGGTTTGTTGGAACTTAAAGTTCTCGTTGTACGCGTCCTCGTGGGCAGATAGAGCACAAAGCTCATGAATATACCCTTGAGGGTTTGATGGAACTTAAAATTCTTGTTGTACGCGCCCTTGGGGGTGGATGGAGTGCAAAGCTCATGAAAATACCCTCGGGGGTTTGATGGAACTTAAAGTTCTCGTACTTGTTGCAGCGGTGCCAAAAAAGTAGGCGCGGGGTATGTATTGCTGATGTCATAAGATATAAAACCCCCTGACTTTGAGAAGGCGTGGATATAGATGGCTTTTCAGCCTATATATAGGGCACATTAGCAAGAAGACCTATAGAAGCAATACAGAAAACCATAATTTGTTTGCTTGGCTGGACGAGCATATAAAATTAGAGGATGCGGAGTCCTTCTGAGCAAGATGTCGCTAACTATTAATATAGAGGACACGAAGACCGTCTGAGCAGGATTTCACTGGTTGATTACTAAAGAAGTTGTCGTAGTTTATCGATATACTGAGATACAACTAAATTCAGTTTGCTGGTTGCATAAGCTTCAGCTTACAGTTATACCAGGCATATTAGTGATGCTATCAGCAGAGGCTGGTGAAGAACTCTGATTCACTAAATGCATTGGTAGCATGCGGTGGTGTGAATGTCTGACCATTGATAGTCAGTCTCTGTGTGACCTAATATATCACAATGTAATAAGAAATGCCGAGTTGGCAAGATGCTGCATCAGAAACCCTAGGCATGAATCAAGTCACAAGGTGTTATGGATTTGTTCCTTGTTTTATGAAGCCATTTATACATCATTGTTGATGCTCGTGAGCGCAATTTAAGCCCTTATAATAAGATAAAGTACGTGACTGAAAAGACAACCTTTTAAACCAATAAAGCATATGAGCTTACTACAAATGTAACTATGTTTTGTAACACAGAGATAACAGTGTTGTTCATACACCGTGGCCCCATTAGGGCTTTGTCAGTCAGATGACAGGGTGCGCTACACTAAATGTCACAGGTGAGCTTAAAAGTCATAGAAATTAGAAGCCCCGACTTGTGACATGCTTGTGTCTAGGTAATACTGAACGCGTAGGAGAAGTAGCCTTTGAGAGGGTTGCCGACGCCTTCAATCGTAATCGCTTAATTTTTAACGAAGTGCCACAAAATATAACATGCGCGCATACTTTAAAGAACGCATAGCATACGCGAATTAAGGAGACCCTACAGGTCTTCTGTTCAAATATGTGTTATAAAAAGCTTAATACTTTGAGAGTTTGTGGCATATAAATAAGTCTCTGTGGGCCGAAAGTATAAATATGCATAATTATGGGCTAAAAGCTTGATGTTTTTAAAAAGTTATGGTATTAAAAATAAAGGAAACCCAGTAGGTCGAAAATATATATATGCCTTTGGGGGGGGGGGTATGGAAAATTATACTCCCTCCGTCCCTAAAAAACTGATCATATTTCCTTTTTGAGCCGTCCCACAAAAATTGATCATTTCCAAATTAGAAAAGATTCTGTAGGTATTTTTACATATTTATCTTTTTTATACTTTTTTTATTCTATTTCTCTCACTGCATTTAATTCTCTACCAACTCATTTTCTTTCTCATGACCCACTACTTTATAGTTTTTTTATTCTATTTCTCTCTCCACATTTAACACTCTACCAACTAATTTCTCTCTCATGGCCAACTCTCTTCCCCCTCTCTTTAAAAAGTAAAATGAAAAAGATACACAATACATAATCTAAATCCTTAATATACGTGCAAAGTCAAATAAATCACTCTTTTAAGTACGGAGGGAGTAATAATTTAAGGAAAGAATGCACCTTATTTGGATGGAGGCCTACCCGTCACTTTTTTCAACGATAGGACAACAATGGGCCTGGAGACAAATCTGACGGCAACGGTGAGCGGTGGCGCAAGGAGGTGCTCTAGCGGCTCTGTTGTCGACAAGCATCTACACCATGGTGCGGGGTTATCAGCGATTATGGCGGTGAGGCGCTGATGGAGCTGATTTTTGCCGCCAGCGAGGTTCTCGACGGGAGACGGTGGCCGCTCGACGGTGCCACTGTTGGGACTTTAAATAATACAGGTGACGGCGCCGTTGGAGGTTGTGCACTGTGGACAGTGGCTGCTTCGCAGTGTTCTTCTTCCCCCTTTGGTTTTTTTGCTGCCAGTGTGTGTCGCCGGAGTTGCAGTTGGAGATAGTGATCGCTTGTTAGCGGCAGACCTGGAGTAAACCCGTGGCGATCATTGGTCTCCTCCGGGTATGAAGCGATAGTTGTGCGGCTGATATTGTGGTGGTCGTATGGTCCTGCGACGTTGCTTGGTGGACTGGAACAGAGGATCTCGTACTCATTGGTCACAAGGCTGAGACGGCAACGCCGCTGCCGGTGGCGGTGGCGTGGCGCTACTGCTGGCTGGTCACGGTAGTGCCCATCTCAACGATGCGGGTCTACTAGCAGCGCTGTGGTGGTGAAGTTTGTTTGGGACGCCCGGGTTTTGGCAGGCGAGCTGGTTGCTGTTCGTAGTGACTGACCGGATTTGAGCAAATGAGCGGTAGTCGGCCACCGATTCCATGTGCTTGGTCAGGATATCGGAGACGGAGCTGCTGCTGGAAGTGACACCGAGCTTCGTCTGGGCCGGCAGCGATGGCCACCGATGGTGGCGAATGCGGGCGGTGCTTTTACCACTTCCTTTTTTTTTTTCTCTGGATCTTTTGATGATGGAAGCTGTGGGGATAGCGGCGTCGTGGTCATCGCGGGTCTTCTGTGATAGATCGATGGCGACCTCGTCGTGATTTTGAGCTTGCATAGCAGTGCCGCTAGTGCTGCTTGCGGTGACAATGAGTATTATTTTTTCAGTTTGGTTGTTGTAGCTGCTCCGGCAGTTTTGCCACGATCCCAATGGTGATGGTTACGCGGGCGTGAGGTTGCCCTTGTAGGCATTGTTAGTGGCGGTGGTGCCGCTGCTGGTTCTACTATAGGGCTGTCGGCGACAGATTACTTTATTTTTTTTGGGCTAATTACACCTATTTGCCTGAGGTTTTGGGGTAATTACACGCGAGGACACAAAGTTTCAAAATGTAACACTTATATCCGCTGACAAACGGAATACAAAAATACTTAACGGTTTTGACAAAAAGACATATTTGCCCCTGTATGCCCTGTTGAAATCCTGATTTGCCCCTGGGAGGCAGAAAGCAGGAAACTGCACGATCGTGCGACAGTTCTTTTTTATCCCTTTTCTCTCTCCTCTCTCTCTCTTCGCTACCCATCTATTCATCTTGCTTCATCACCAAAAAAACCCAAAAAACTGCTAGTTCGTGGAAGATTGAGGTCGTGGTTGACGTGAGAAGGCTGCGCAAGAAACAGGTTAGCATTCACGAACCCATTTACAACCCAATGTCGATCCTTTTCTTGAAATGTTAATACACTATGTTTGGGTTTCTTTCCTGTAAAATGTTGGTTTCTTTTACACCCATTTTCTCGTAGATCAACACATCGTAGATGATTGCATGTTATGATATTCCATTACTCAGTTCGAATTTTAGGGTTTACAGTTTTCTGTGTCGATTTGAATGTATGTCTGTGATAGCATGCAAATGTAAAGTGTCTAGGGTTTTTTTTCTTGAGATATATCTTTAATTGAAAATGTAGTGGGTTGTATGTTATGTAGGTTAGTTGCTCGTCATGTATTTGCTGTATCTTTAGGTATAGTATCTTGCGGGAATGAAAAATTGGGGGTTTTCTTTAAAAACCTTAATTAGTGACAAATGATGTTGTGTATTGTTGTTTATGCAGTCTTTTGCCCTTACATGTTAATCTATAGCCTTTACAGATGTATTTAAATGTAGGAGTTTTTTCTTTTTTTGATCTTATACCAGGTTCAGTTATGGCTTCTCTTAGCCATGATCTTATGGTGCATTATGATAACAAGTTTGAGTTCACTATACCCAATGTTGATCCAGATAGGTACAGTTACATAGAGCTATTAGAGGACATATGTAGTCTGGGACTTCAGGATGTTTTGATCAATGTTAGTGTAATGTTTGCCATGAGTGCTTTGGTTGGTGGGACTGAGATGTGTATTGACATTGTAGATGATATGAGTTTGATGGAAATGTTTAGGTTAAACAAGAGAGTGAAAGTGATAGATGTTTATGTGTCTGCTGTGGAGGCAGTACCAGAAATGGTATATGAGACCCTACAAATTAGGGCTTCTCCTGAAGAAGAGTCTGGGGAAGCAGAAGATGATGTAGTTGTTATGCCCAGGGTGAGCAGTAATGAGGA
>JAVXUP010004847.1:0-25449 GCA_033070095.1 Escallonia herrerae | reverse complement strand
ATGCCAAACGAAGCATAAGGTTTTAGCAAGATCTCGTAATTTTAAACTAATTCTTGAAATTATAATAATATTGACACTTTATATTCATTAAGTATCTAACAATATAAGCACGCGCACGTGTGTATGTTATATCACTAATAACATCTCAGATAAACAATTCAATATGAGTTTGCTATTGAGAGCTCGGTTTGTGATTGATTAAAAAAAGCAAATTCAGCTTAAATCTTAATCAATTTTTAAAATCTGATTTTAATCAGAATCAGTTTGCTGTTTGGCAAAAATAGTTGTAAACTGGATTAAATCTAAAAAAAGTGTTTGGATAAAAAGTACTAAAATCAATTTCACTATGACGAAATGACCATAGAGGACACTCAATAAATAATTTTCTAATATACAAACAACGTTAACATAACTTTTATTCATAAATTATAAAATAGAAGAAAAGATTACAAGATAAGAAGATAGAAAAACTTACAGAAATGGTGTGAAGGAAGAGGGCGGATGTATCCCTCTATGTGTTTTAGCCGTAGGAGAAGAGATAAATTCCAAAAATTATCTAATTAATTAAGGGGTATGAAAGAGGTCTTTTTGTAAAAAAATATGGAGATAGAATGGTAAATTAGATGGTCAAACCTGATTATAAAAAAGTGATTGTTTCATAATCTCACTTTTGAGAATTATGGATTAAATCAGTTTTAGGTCTGACCATCCATAATCAATCCCAAATATCCTCTGTGCCTTTCCTAATTTTATTTTTTAGGGCCCAATTGAAATCTACAAGTATTTCTAAAACTTCTTATTTCTAAAGTGGCCAAAACAAAAGCCCAAATCAGCACCTACAAAGCCCTGGTATTTTAAGTGACCAAAAAAGGCTCAAATCGGAGGCCTAAAAACCAAGTTAAATACCCCAATTCGGCAGGCCCAAACCGTTACGGATGGACCGTTAAACAATCCATATTGTAAAGCCTATAACAGGTCTAATTTTGCTATAGACAAAGCTGCCCACTTCTCGGCCCACTTTTTCTGGGCCATTCTTGTAGGCTATTAACAGATCACACAACAGGCCATGTGGCCTTTTTTCTAGGCCAACCCAACAGACCACACGGCCGGTTCCTTTTTTTTAATGTGAATTTTCAAACATATGTTCATGCAATTGATTAACGTGATTTTAATACCACATGTTATATTATTTCACTCATCTTGACTTATAATCAAGACGATTTAGAATCTTACAATAATATAAACGTAAGAACAATAACGTCTCGAACTCATCGGAATTGAAGAAAGGCATATTACCAAAAGCTTTATTTTGATGATAAAAGTACGTGAAGATACGGAAGCGCGTGTATCCCTTTGGTATTGATCTTCACTATTCTTCTCTATTTTAATGGTGGAATAGAGTTGTCTATATTTCTATTAGTCTAGAAGGCAAGAGAGTAGCCAACAATTATGATGCCCTAACTTTCAAGAAAAAACGATATTTGCATCAAAAGAGTAGTGAGATCAATCATAGACTTGTCAAATCTCAACTGTCCATCAAAATTAAGAGGTTAGGGTCTATAAGCGTCTTATACGCTATAAATAATTAGTGTATTGGATGCTAAATATTGAATAGGCCTGTAAAGTTATTTAGCTAATTTAATTAATTAATGTACAGTTCAAATAAATAGTGAACATTAATATGACCAATTAGGTCGCCTAATTGGATTGGACCCTATCGAACCCAACATGATCATCTACTACATCATTAGTCGCTATGAAGGTCATTGATTTTTTTTCTTGTACACTACAAGAAAAACTATTTTTACGACGGACTTTTAGCGACGGAGTATAATCCGTCGCTAAAAGACCTTAGCGACGGAAAATACCGTCTGTAAAAGTCCGTCGGCAAAAAACATTTACCAACGGAATATACCGTTTGTAATAGTTTTTGCCGACGAATTTTTACCGACAGAATATTAGCGACGGTTACACCGTCGCTAGAATTTTTTTTTATAAAATATCTAATAATTTAGCGACGGAAAAATACCATCGCTAAAATATCATTTGGTGAAAGTTTTTAAAATAGGACTTTCTGCGACGGACGTTTAGCGACGGTATTTGTCCGTCGCTAAAAGTCCTTACATATAACAGGTTCGTCTTTCTCTCTCTCCCTCCCCGTTTCTCTCTGTCTCTCACTCTCACCTACTCACCGGGGATTTTTTTACCGGCGGTCTCCCTCTCTGGCCATCCACCTCCGGCGACATCACCCCCTCCCCCCCCCACGTCGTGCCCTCCATATCCGCGTGTCACCAACTCAGCACCACCAATTCCCTACACTGCCCGCTACTAAGGCCCTCCATTTCCGCCACGCCACCAACGCCGCCGTCGCCACACCACCTCTCTGTATGTCTATTTGCCCTAATTTGCTTTAATGCATGTTTAAGCGCCATTTGCCCTAATTTTCAGATGCTCTGATTTATGTCCTAATTTGTCCTAAGTTGTTTCTGGAATGTCGATATGTTTCTTATAATTTCAATTATTTTTAATTGCTGATGGAATTGATGAAATTAATTTTGTAACTGATTGATTAGTTTGTTTAATTGCTGATGGAATTGATGCCTACATTTGTATATTACAAAATATGGAGAATTGAGACTTTAGATATGATATGGAGCATTTGAGAATTAAGAATGTTGAAGGAGGAGGGACTCAATTGGATTGAATGTGTGATTTTTATTACACTGAGCATTTGAGAATTGAGATTGTTGACGGAGGATGGGACCCAATTGGATTGTTGCCCGGAGGTGTCGGACACGTGTCCGGAGGTGTCCGACACGTGTCTGGATGTGTCGATGAGGTGTCGAGGTGTTGGTAAGTCACAGACACCGCGTCGAATCTACACTGACACCGAAAAATGTCACATTTTGGCTTTATACTTGTGGACACCTCTTGAATCGAACTCTAAATTAAACTAATTGAACCTTAAATTGAATGTCGTAATCCAATCGAACCCTAAATTAAACTAATTGAAGCCTAAATTGAATGCCCTAATCCAATCGAACCCTAAATTGAACTAATTAAACCCCCTAATTGATATGCGAAATTGAATGCTCCAATTCAACCGAACCCTAAATTGAACTAATAGAATCCAATTGAACCCTAAATTGAATGCCTTAATCGAATTGAATCCTAAATTAAACTAATTGAACCCCTAATTGAAACCTAAATTGAATGTCCTAATCCAACCAAACCCTAAATTGAACTTATTGAACTCCCTAATTGAATGCCCCAATTCAACCGACCACTAAATTGAACTAATAGAACTCCTAATTGAATCCCAAATTGAAGTAATTGAAGTAATTGAATCCTAATTAAACCCTAAATTGAATGCCTTAATCGAATTGAACCCTAAATTAAACTAATTGAATCCCTAATTGAACCTTAAATTGAATGCACTAATCCAACCGAACCCTAAATTGAACTTATTGAACCCCCTAATTGAATGCCCCAATTCAACCGACCACTAATTGAACTGTAATTGAACCCTAAATTGATGTAATCGAACCCTAATTAAACTACTTGAACCCATAATTGAACCGAACCCTAAATTAAACTATTTGAACCCCTAATTGAACCCTAAATTGAATGCTCTAATCCAATCGATAGATGATTTTAGGTTGTTAATTGATGATTTTAGGTTATTAGCTGTGCATTTGAAGTAAATGAGATTATTAATTGATGATTTTAGGTTGTTAATTGATGATTTTTGATTGTTAATTGTGCATTGAGTATTTGAGATATTGAGATTGTTGACGGAGGATGGGACCCAATTGGATTGAGATCCCCATTAGGTAGCACAGACACGGACACCACGTCCAATCGACGCTAACACCAAAACAACATATTTTAGCTTTATACTTGTGGACACCTCTTCAATGGGTGTCTGGCACCTCTTCAATGGGTGTCCGGCACTGTGTTCGACTGTCTGGCAATTAAAAAATAAATCAATGTCTTTGAACACCCTATATGAGGTGTCGGACACGTGTCCGGAGATGTTCGACACGTGTCCGAATGTGTCGATGAGGTGTTGAGGTGTCGGTAGGTCACGGACACCCTGTCCGATCGACACCGACACCGAAAAATGTTACATTTTGCTTTATATGTGTGGACACCTCTTGAAGGGGTGACGGACAAGTTGTCGGGCATTTAAAAAATAAATCAATGACTTCGGACGTGTCAGGAGGTGTCGGTAGGTGTTGGTAGGTGTCGGACACGTTTCCAGAGGTGTTCGACACGTTTCTGGATGTGTTGATGAGGTGTCGAGGTGTCGGTAGGTCACGGACACCGCGTCTGATCGACACTGACACCGAAATGTCATAATTTGGCTTTATACCTGTGGACACCTCTTCAAGAGGTGTCCAGCACCTCTTCAGGGGGCGATGGACACGGCGTCCGACATTTAAAAAATAAATCAATGTCTTCAGATGTGTCCGGAGATGTCGGACACCATACCGACACCCTATATGAGGTATTGGCAATTGAGATTGTTGACTGTGCATTGAGAATTTGAGAATTGAGATTGTTAACAGAGGATGTGGCCCAATTGGATTGAGATATTTGTGAAATAGTTGAATGGTTGGTTGTTGAATTTAGGTTAATTAGGTTAATGCGACATTTTTAGCACCCTTAGAATCTCATCGTGGCTCCAGCACTGGCTATAATTAGCCCTAATTAGTCCCGATTAACCCTAATGAACCCAATTAACCCTAATTAGCTCTAACAAGCCTAATTAGTTTTAATTTACCCTAAGAACCCAATGAAAATTAAATTAGCTGTAATTACTCCAAATTGATCCTAATTAACACCAATCAGTCCAAATTAAATCCTAATTAGCCCTAATTACTCATATCCTGTAGACCCGTAAATAGATTAATTAAACCCTAAACCCTAACACGTAACTAAACTCTGATTACGCACCCAAGTAGTCGTAATTAAGCCTAATAACCCAATTAAGCCTAATTAGCCCTAATTAGGACTAATCAACACTACTCCACACAATTAAACCCTAATTAGCTCAAAATAACCCTAATTAGTCCTAATCAACCCTAATTAGCTATAATTAGTCCAAGGAAGTCCTCATTAACACTAATTAGCCCTAACATAACCCAAATAATGCCTAATTAGCCCTAATTAGGACTAATCAACACAACTCCGCACAATAAAACCCGGCTATTAGCTCAAAATAACCTTAATTACTCCTAATCAACCCTAATTAGCTATAGTTAGCCCAATGTAATCCTCATTAACACTAATTAGCCCAGAGATTGTTCAATTACTCGTTTCTTATAAAACCTGCATTCTTTATATTCGTTGTTGTTTTGCGAAGTCCATTGGCAACGAGATGGTTCAACTCGTTGCCAACGAATTCTATTTAAACTGGAATTGGTAACATATGCAACGATCTTTCTGCAGTTTTGATATTTCGGAAAGATTCTTGCATATATTATCAATTTCTGAACGCATGCATGCATAAAAACCCTTAGTTCCCGTTCAAAGGTACTCATTACAAAGTAATGCTTTGTAATGAGCCTTTGGATGTCCAGTTTGGACAATTTGGAAAAGTTACGTGTTTATAAAACAGTGTTTCAACTCATGCTCTGTGTTCTATGTCGTGGATATTTGGTACACGTTCTCACGTGTTTCTCCGGGTGCATACAGATCTGGTGTTCGAACATCCGTCAAACCTTGCAAGGCAAGGTTTGATGAATGTTAGAACACCTAATCGATGTCGTGTACTTGGAGAAATGTGGGGAGGTGCTGCCGATTTTTTTGCAGACATAGGACCACTACCTATTAGAGAATAGAGAGAAAATACATAGACATGTTGTCACATTCATGCATTCATATTTACATCGACCCTGCCTAATGATTGGTCATAATTGAAGGTGGTATACAGTACGATAATTCAGTCGTCATGTCGGTCGATCGAAGTTGGATGAAAAGGAAGAATGCTGACGATTTTGAGGATCGCGTTGACGAATTTCTCGACTTCGCTTACGCGCATCCTGCACATGTTGACTTTGATAAGATAAGGTGTCCGTGCGGTAGATGTGAGTTGTTGCATTGGAGAAAAAGAATTGAAGTAAAATGGCATCTTCGTCGGTACGGTTTTATGGGTGGATACACAAGGTGGACGCAGCACGGAAAAACGATAGTATTGTCGTCCAACCCGGCTAGTCAAACTGAAGTTAGGGAGGAGGCACGGTATGATTACCGAGATATGATTATGGATGCTGGGCATGCTAATGTTGACTGGTGTTGCAAAGGTGGTGACAACAGTCCACAACCGCCGAACGAGGGGGCTCATCAGTTTTATGAGTTGTTGAGAGCTGCGGAAGAGCCGCTGTGGGATGGAGCTCCAAAACACACACGGCTGTCTGCGGTTAGTAGGTTATTACAGTTAAAATCAGACCACGGGCTGAGTGAGAAAGGTTTTAACGAGTTTGTTACCTTAATCAAAGAAATTCTGCCCGAAAGTGAAAAGCTACCGCCGTCGTACTATGACGCGAAGAAGATGATGAGGAAACTTGGGTTGAGCTATGAGGGGATAGATGCGTGCAATAATGATTGTGTATTATTCTGGAAAGAGAATAAGGATTTGTCACGGTGTCCAGTATGTGATCATTCGAGGTACAAACCGGACAAAGGGAAGAAGAAAAACATTGCATGGAAGATATTGCGATATTTCCCGGTCACACCACGGCTTCAGAGAATGTACTACTCCTCCAATACGGCTGAACATATGAGGGCTCACCGTGAGACTCGTAGCAACGATGCCGATGTGCTGACACACCCAGCTGATGGAGGGGCGTGGAAGGAGTTTGACCGCAGGCATCCAGTCTTTGCTCAGGAAGTTTGGAATGTTAGACTTGGTCTGGCAACCGATGGGTTCAACCCTTTCGGTCAGTCTACCACGCCTTACTCCTGTTGGCCTGTTATTATTGTCCCGTACAACCTTCCACCAGGCATGTGCATGAAGAAGCCGTACATGTTCTTGTCGTTGCTTATTCCGGGGCCGAAGAGTCCCGGCAAGGACATAGATGTGTATTTAAGGCCGTTGATTGATGAGTTAAAACAATTATGGAATCATGGAGTCGAAACATATGATGCATCCCTTAAACAAAATTTTCAGATGAGGGCTGCTTTGATGTGGACTATACATGATTTCCCTGCATTGGGAATGACGTGTGGCTGGAGCACACATGGGAAGCTAGCATGCCCTGCTTGTATGGGCGTGAACCCCGGTCATACGTTAAAGCACGGCAAAAAGCCCTCGTGGTTCGGATGTCACCGTAAGCTTTTGCCACCGGGCCATCAGTTTCGTAGGCAGAAGGATAAATTTGACGGGACAATCGAGCGTGAGGTTGTCACACTGGACTACCCATCTGGTGAAGAAGTGCTCTCACACCTGGAGGCACTTGATACTGACATACCACACGGCAAGGGTGTGCCAGATCAGAAGATTCAGGGTACGGAAAAGAGCACAACTGGAGAAAATTTTGTATCTTCTGGGAGTTAGCCTACTGGAGGACGCTCGTTATCCGAAACAACATGGATGTGATGCATATTGAGAAAAGAATGTTTTTGATAATGTGTTCAACACAGTGATGAATGTCAAGGGCAAATCGAAAGATCACCTTAAAGCGAGAAGGGATCTACAACAGTTGGGTGTACGCCGTGAATTGCATCCTCGGACAGTCAGTGGGAGGACAATACTTCCGAAAGCACCTTACTGTCTAGACAAGAAACAAGTGGAGAAGGTCTGTCAGTGGGTTAAGAATTTGAAGCTTCCGGATGGGTTTGCGTCCAACATATCTCGTTGTTGCAATGTATCGGAATGCAAGTTCCAAGGGATGAAGAGTCACGACTGCCACGTATTCATGGAGAGATTCATTCCTATTGCCTTTCGGGGACTGTTGCCACGGGTTGTTTGCGAGACTTTGACTGAATTATCTCATTTCTTTCGAGATATATGTTCTTCTACGATCCGGGTGAGTAACATGGAAGTGCTTGAGAAGAACATTGTGGTGACGATTTGCAAGCTGGAGAAAATCTTCCCACCTTCGTTCTTTGATTCAATGGAGCATCTGCCTGTTCACTTGGCATATGAAGCTAAGATGGGTGGACCCGTGCAATATCGGTGGATGTATCCCTTCGAGAGGTAATCTTTAAATTGTTACAGTTGTTCGTTTACACTTAATGCGACACCTGTTATCATTGATATTCCACCTAACTCGATTCGCTAAACTTCTAGGTTCATGTTTCATTTAAAGAAAAAAGTCCGTAATAAGGCTCGGGTTGAGGGCTCAATTGCGGAGGCTTACGTAATGGAAGAACTTGTAAACTTTTGTAGTCAATATTTCGGGCCTGATGTTTGTACAAGGTTAAATCAACTAGGCCGAAATGACCCCGGATACGACACAAATTTGGAAGGGCAATTGTCAATATTCAAGCAGTCAGGTAGTCCGTTCGGCCGAACGTATACTCGATGGCTAACAGATGAAGAATACAGTGCTGCAACAATATATGCCCTTCTAAATTGCGATGAAGTTTCGGCATTCGTTGAGTAAGTTAAAGTCTTAATTCACTTACATTGTTGTACATAATTGAAAGTGTGTGTTAAGCGAGTAAACTATATATATTGGTTTGCAGTGAGTTCGATGCGGAATCTTTAATCACTGATCCCGCTGGACTTGAATCTCATCGGAAATCACAATTTGTACAGTGGTTCAAAAGGCGTGTAAGATTGTTATCATTATATTATGTGTTATATACAGTTCTGTGGCCAATTAGTATACTGATTTATCCTTAATTTTTACCGTCATCTACAATAGGTTCAGTCAATGGATAGACCAGTGGCCTCCTGCTTGAAATTACTAGCTGAAGGCCCTAACAAACAAACATCCTGTTACGGAGGCTATA
The DNA here is from genome assembly GCA_033070095.1 of Escallonia herrerae. Classification (NCBI taxonomy): domain Eukaryota; kingdom Viridiplantae; phylum Streptophyta; class Magnoliopsida; order Escalloniales; family Escalloniaceae; genus Escallonia; species Escallonia herrerae. Next base: position 16,485 of record JAVXUP010004847.1, on the reverse strand, counting down.
TCATCAACGGGTTTAGGTTTAACGTAAAAGATGATGACCGAACAAAACAAACCCAAAACAGTGGAGTCTTGGTCAACGGCGACTGTTATGCCGAGAATTGCATGGACTTTTACGGAGAGCTAGATGAGATTGTTGAGCTAACATATCTGGGTTCCCAAAACCGCCTGGTAATGTTCAAGTGTACGTGGTTCGATGTCACATGCAGTAGAGGAATCCGTGTTAGCTCTCAAGGGATTGTAGATGTCAATGTCAAGTCAAGACTTGCATCAGACGAGCCCTTTGTGTTTGCTAGTCAAGCTGTACAAGTCTTTTACGCGGAGGACGTCGCCAATCCCAAATCTCATTGGTATACAATTATCAAGTCCAAGAAATTGCCCGTGACATATGACAGTGAGCTAGACTCCTTTCAAGCCGACCAACCACCTGTCTTGTTCCCTGTTGAGGTCAACAACGAGGAGGACGATCTTCCTCTTCCAACAACACTTCATGTAGGAGAAGAAGTCGTAGATGATGACGCGGAAGACGTGGAAAGTGTTGGAGATGATGTGACCGAGTCTACTGATGAAGAGGATGAATTAGAAGATGAAGAGGACGACGAGTCCCACGAAGAAGAGGACGACGAGGAAAGTGATGAAGATGATGATGATTCTCAAACTGAAAATGATTGACTTGTAATGTTGTAACATCCGGGAAAAATGTAGTAACATTTTAGAACTTGGTTCATATTGATGTGTTTTTGCACCTCCGTTCATATATATATATATAGTGCCGATGATGATTTCTGCCAAATTATTGTTTTTAATGTGTTAATGTCTTTGTAATTTATCTATACGAAGTCAGATATGGATAGGATACGGGCTATTCGTGGCCGGGCTGGACGCCGAGCTGCTTCCTCCCCGGTGGGTCCCACCTCGTCATTGCCCACTGATGACGAGGCACAGAGTGATCGTGTACAGCAGATGGGGCCCCAGATCTAGCTCCAGCCCCAGCCGTCGCCGTCGCCCCAGCCCGACGCAGATTCATCCCACACGCGCGTTGATTCTCCTTCTTCCGTGGGTTCTACCTCAGGTATAGTTGATAACGGTGTTTAGTACATTTTTGCTAGCCTTATATTTAAAGTATATTTGAACTGTATTAATGTCTGTGTTTTGTAGGATCTCGACGAGGCCGTGGTCCGACACGCGGGGTACGCATCGACCCCCAGCGTAAACAGAGAGTTACGCTCACCCAGGAGGGCCTGTAAGTAAAAAAAAATCACATCATGCCTTATATTTAAAATTTTGGGGTGTTAATTTATATTTGAACTGTATTAATTTATTTATTTACTTCTTTGGCAGGATCCTGGAGAATCAGGCGAGGACGAAGATCGGCGTTCTTGTGAAGGGCCGATTCTTCGAGCCACGCCTGTACTGGAAGGACTGGGATGCCGCTGCGAGGGAGTCCCTATGGGAGGAGTGGCTGGTACGGTGAAGTATTTTTTTCAGCGTTAGTATTTGTTTAATTAGAGTTTGTTTTATGTTGTTAATTTGTGTTATTGAATGCCTTACAGGAGGGGTTCACGTTTGACTCGCCTGAGCAGCAGGCACTGGGGCAGCAGGCCTTCTTTGCTTACATCGGCAAGAATTACCGCCGATGGCTCCACGACGCACGGGACCGGGCGAAGAAGATGCTGCCCGAGGGTGCCCCGATGACGGAGATGACGAGATATCCCCCACATTGGATATCTCCGACTGTATGGGGGGAGATGATAGATCGGTGGGCTGCGGATCCAGGTTGGGACGCCAAGAGTAAGAGCGGGGCTGAGAACAGACAGAACAAAGATCCGACGCACACGGGGGGGTCGGTGCCACACGACATCGTCCGACACAAGAATGCGGTCGAGCACCCGGATCTGGAGGACGATGAGGTCGTAGCTCTGACGTATAATCAGACGCACGTGCGGAAGAAGGACAAGGACGAGGCGCACCGGGCGGGCGACTATATTTCAGATATTGCCCGGCGGATCGATGTGAGTCAATTTGTTTAAGTTGTTAATTTTTTGTCTTTCTATCCTCAATGTCTGTTTCGTTAATTAATGCCCTAACATATCTTTAAATCACTATTTTTGCAGGCCTCGTATGAACAGCTTAGGGGGTCCGAGGAGCAGTCCGGACAGCCATCAGCGTCCACTAGTACGGGTGCGAGTACTGGGGCGTTGAAGCGATGGCTGGATACGCCGGAGGTCGTCAATCGGCCGAAAGGCCGCATACGCGGCCTGCCTAGCACGACTGCTCGTGCCGTGATAGGAGCGTCCTCACCCCCCTGCTGCCCCTCCACAGACACCGGCTCCTCGGCATCCGTTGGACGACGAGGAGATCCAGCGCATTGCTACGGTGGTGTTGAGGATGATCAGGGAGCAGGATCAGCAGGGTACAGCAGCTGGACATGCCGAGCCGGCCCCGGATCAGCAGGATCCAGATCCGGGACTCGGCAACCCCTGATGAGCCCCTTCTCGTGCCCGGTCCCAGCTTCCCCCCGGGCCCCGCGCCCGGCTTGTACTCTTCTCCCCTCCCCTAACCAGCTGTATCCGGTTCCCGGCTTGTACATAATGAGTCTTTTTTATGATTAAGTTTACATATTTTTTGTTTATTGATTATTATATGTTGTTGTTGAGTATTGATTATTGCGCGTTGTTGTTGAGGATTGATTTTTTTATTACAGGTTTGGGCATTAGAAAAATAAAAAAAAATATTTTAAAAAAATTTTGACTTTTGGCGACGGATTATTCCGTCGCTAAAAGTTTTTTATTACAATCGGTGTTTAGCGACGGAATATTCCGTCGCTAAATAAGACATTTCGCGACGGAATATTCCGTCGCTAAAATAATTATTCCGTTGCTAATTTAACAAAAAAAAAATAAATTAAAATACTTAAAATATAATTAGAGACGGATATTCCGTCGCTAATTAATAAATAAATCCGTCGCAAAAACTTAAATATTACACGACGGATTTGAAAATTCCGTCGCCAAACTATTAGTGACGGGCTTTTATACGAGGGACTTTTAGCGACGGTAAATCCGTCGCTAAAACATTTAGCGACGGATTTTAGGCTTTTAGCAATGGATTTTTCCGTCGCTAAAAGTCTTTTTTCTTGTAGTGGTATACGGTCGTAGCATGCCTTTATCTAGTTAATTGCAGACTATATGGTCTTGGTAAAGGAGACATGGAGAAAGTGAAGAGTGTGGAACTCTAATCGTTATCGCTGTATATCTATACATATGCATTGGACTGCCAGATGGAGATAGCCAAGAAAGGGATATAAGAATGCAAGCTCGGTCAAGTCTTCAATGTGGCAATATGAGCTAGTACCATCAGTGTTTATCAAGAAGATAGCTCTTAGAGCTATGTTTGTAGAACATAACCTTTAGGTTTTATTGAAAAGCAGCTCTCAGAGTATAAGCTTCTCAAATCACTAACCCTCAAGTTTATCGTCAATAACTTAATCTCAATGTTTGTCAAGAAAACTGGTCCCAGAAAAGAAAACAAGCCAATTCAAGAAAAGGGGCAGACTCGAGGAGAAGAAAAAATTTGCGGGTAAGAAACTAAGGAGGAAAATGCATATTCAGATAAAGTGATCAGCAAGAGTGCTACACATATATTGGAAAATTTGGAAAAAGTGAGTTTTGAGGTTAGAAATTAGTGGAAGGTGGGTTTTTTTTTGTAAAGTTAAGAAAAAGTGAATTTTGCTTGGGAAAATTAGGAAAAGATGGGATTTAGAGTTAAATATTTGTAGATGAGGGGTTTGTATTGGCAAATTGTGAAAAAGTGGGGTATATTTTGAAAATCTCTAAAAAAAGGGGGTTAGTTGGAAAAAAATGGGTTTTTTGAAATCATATCTTTTCCCATCCCCAAAATACCCCTCCCCTTGTTTGTCCCACATCAGACTTTTGGATTGATATTCTCAGCATTTTCTTCTCTTTCCAGCCAAACTCTCTGGCTCCCTCTCTCTCCATTTCCTTCCGGCGACGGCGCATCCACCTTCTAGCGACGCGATCTACATCCCTCTTTCCAAACCAAGTGTCTCTCTCTCTCTCTCTCTATCTCTCTCTTTCCCCGATTCCATATGCCGGCAACGACGACACCTCCACCTTCCGACAACGACGATCCATAGGTTTCAAATTCAATCTATATGCAAGATGATTCACAACTTCATTATATTTAAATGTCGTTTCAACTAATTTAATGTCCTTTTCCAGGAAAGTTTGGTGCAATTTTTGCTTCAATATCTTTGCCGATTGTAGCATCTTTGTATTGTATCCTCTTCGGCTGCATTTGTACGTATCTTTCTTCTCTATAGTCAAATATGCATAATATATAACAAGGCCTGGTACCAACTGGCTTCACTAGTATGCATATTTTCATGAGAAGCAGCTGGCAGAATAACAATTTGCATCCTGTTACACTGGATGCAGCTTCTGCAGGTCTTGGTCACCTCCAATTTTGCAACCTCAACAGCTTTAGAACTAAGTTCATATTTGGGCCGCTCCTTTTCTTTGGGCCTTTCACTTCCACAATATTTTAGAGAGCACCAACTTATTTTGAGCTCTAGTACCGTTCACACGCAATCTAGATGGGTATGCTATTGTCTTTTGAACGATATTTGTGACCGCTTCTTATATCAGGTTCTTGCCTATGCCTAGGTTTCTTCAAAATAACCAGTTTCTAATGACCAGTTTTCAACTCACTTGCAGTTTAATGACATAGTATCTGTCATCTTCATGTCCCACGCGACAGTGGCCGGTGGGATCGCTCTCTTGTTGGATCGAACTCTCCCTCGTGGGAATGATGAACATCGAAAAGACAATGGATCGCATTGGTGGGTAAAGTTCGTCGTGTATAAAGCAGATGTTAGGAGTGATGAATTCTATAAGCTGCCTTGTAAACTCAATAAGCTTTTTCCTTCTTTGTAAGCTTTGAGGCTCACAGGGTAATGACATCTTGCAACTATCTTTCATTCTTGCATTCATGCCAATTAAATAGAGATGGAAATGTAATTCCATTCAGTTTTTCTTCAAAGATGGATTATGGAGGTACAACCTAGTTAAGTTCGAGCTAGCTACATCTATAAGAAAGCTTTGAGAGACTGCTCTTTCCTTTTCCTGAAACTGAGCAGAAATAGAGTTTGAAATATTTGGCTCATGGTTCAGCCCTGGGGAAGTAAAACTGACAGCTTACCAAATATCCTCTATGGGAATTGGTAAGTCTATAGTGTTCGTGCACGGCAAGTATAAAGTTACCAATTGATCTAAAAGTTTAAGCTGTTAGAGAATGTACCTAACAGTGTTATCATGCTTAACATTCCTCCTCACGTGCAAACCTCAAGTATTGCATATGGAGAAACAAATGATGAGAGATAAATCGAAGTGTAGCACTACCAAGCCACAAATATGAGAAATACATAGATTACCAAGTCCAACATAATGCGTATCCAATTTTTTTGTTCTTTTCGAGTTCTTGTAGATTCGTCTGCACCTATTACCAATATGTTTGCACTCGTTGTAGATTTTTACACCTAAAATAGTTATGTCTACGCCTAGTGTAGTTCTATTAGCACCTCATCGTGTTACGTTTTGGTCTTTTCATTCGATTTTTGCGTATATCTTGCTTAATTTGGATGCACATTTTTTTGTTTTACGTAAGATAATATAAATTCAGACACATAAATTGAACTTATTTGTCCAATCTGTGATTCTGGACCTACCTTTTTCTCATCCCGTAAGTAATCCGAATACACATGTTTCTTGTTTTATGTCAAATTTGTGAATCATGATGCGTCAATTATGTTTCTTTTGTCCTGTCGATAAATTTGGACCCACATTTTCTCATCCTTTCCTTGAATATAGGTGCAGATCTTTTCTCACTCCACGTCAAAGCTGTTAATCGTGACGCATGAACTATAATTCTCTTGTTGTGTATAGGTGCACATCTTTTCTCACTCCACGTCAAAGCTGTTAATCGAAAGCTTATCAATGTTTTGATGAACAACGATCCAGCTCCCATTGTGTATCTAATATTATAGTGGCTTTTGTCCGCTTTGTTCGACTGGAAATATAGATCACATGAGCCCGTTGACGAGATCAAAGCAAATATTAGGAATTAAGACAACACAAACACAAAACATACTGATTTTGTCGAGGCGGGTAGCTATCTTTTACAAATTTGGTGTAGAACAGTAGTAGAACATTCGGAAACTACTAATCGATTATAAACCCCTGAGGCAAAACAAACTACTTACACGTATGGCGCAAGGTGCTCCACTTGTCCATGGTGTGATATCTCTGGAAGCTTGTATTCGTTCGTGAAACGGGCAGAGTGCGTCAATTGTTGGGTTTTATCCATTTCTTCTTGGTGTGAACAAATCTCGCAATTGATGTGGTATTGCACCCTGCACAAGTGGAGCACCTAGAGAGATGGATAGGTCGTTTGCGCATGCATTTAATCAAGGTTGTACACGGTTTAGGTGACACACATATAGTTTTATGCAAAAAAACCCAGCACATTGCTCTGGGCGACACAAGTCAGTTTCTGCAGAAACGCAAGTACTTTACACAAAGGTGCCTGTCGAAACGTGCCACTGCCCAACTCATTTCTGCGCATACGCAATACTAAAAATGTTTTTGATATGGAAGTAGCTCATGTCCGAGCACCCCAAGGTAACTTTTTGTACCTCATAGATTGCAAGATCCATCGACGCTAAGAAACCATGGATAAGTCCCAAAAAGTGGCACAAATGAAGCCCGTTCCGTGAACGAAGACAAGCTTCATGCTCCATCACACAGCGGTGCACGGCTTTAAAGGACCAAACCAAAAACTACATATGGGGGTCGAGACAATCAACAAGCCACTTTGCAGTAGACCTTTCATCTCAAAGCAGGTCTAATTCTTCTGATCCATCATCGTCGACCGTTGTCGAAAAGTCCAAAATTTTTCTCATGTTGTGGTGTGCTTGTAACATTGATACGTGGGGTGACCCTACGGGAACTATACACATACAACGCCATGGGATAGTCAGGTCATTGATGGATTCGATTCCTCCATTTTGTTGGTTGAAAAGCATAGCGTTTCGTCACCTCTCCGTTAGGCTGCATTTTATAGGCCCCGTTACACGTAGTTGTTGAGGAGAAAATGATCCGATGCGGAGTGGTTGATGTGTTCACTGATCAATCATAGAAGAATGGTGTAGACGCAAACGGTTTGGGTGACACTAGTCTTTTTCTAATGAAACACAAGTCTGTTTGTGCAAAAGTGCATGTCGGATTGTGCAGATGTCTCAGTCTTTTTATGCAGAAATTACGGGGGGGGGGTAGGCGCATGCTTTTTTCTCGGTGGGACTCCTAGTAACGTGGGATGACCTTGTGGAAACTGTACACACACATTGCCAAGGGGTTGGGAGTTTCTCGATGGATGCTATTCCTCCGTTTTGTTGGTTGAAAAGCATAGCATTTCATCACCACTCCGTTAGACCGCATTTTATCGGCCCGGTTACATGTAGTTGTTGAGGAGATTGTATGTTGCAACGCTCTGGAAGTTGATTATCTCGCAGGAAAACAATAACAGAAAGCGGTGTTGTTATTCTTATGCAAGTCTATATCTATATATGACCAGATAAACTGCTGAAACATTTGGTTAAAAATTACGACACATCCGATTTTTAGAACTATATCTTTGTGCCATGTAGGACTCCTTTGAAACATCTGTATCTGTCACGTAAGCTTCAACTTTGCACGCCGTAGTCCCCCTACTTAGTTGGGCAAGACTTATATTGTATATTTGCACACACTTTGAGAAGTGTTTATATTATTGTTCATACCCTATTCTGGTCGCACCCCAGGACCCGCTAAGGGACCCACTTTGCACGACACATCACCCAGTCAGCGGTCAACTTTTCAACGCTCGAGGGCCGGTCAAAGCAACGCATGCTCAAGTCACGTGAACCATTCGTGAAGCGACTCCGGCGTGCCTTCCACCTTGGGGGTCGGCCACCCTTGGGGGTCGGCCACCCTTAGGGGTCGGCCACCCCAAGGGGTCGGCCACCCTTGGGGCTCGGCCACCCTAGGGGGTCGGCCACCCCAAGGGGTCGGCCTCCCTTAGGGGTCGGCCACCTGCCTTGAATACCGACGCCGTCACCTTTGACCGTGCTCCGTTGTCACGACGACCGTCGCTCTCGAACCATGCTCCTTCGTCGCGATGACCGTCGCTCGTAGTCTCGATGACCGTCACTTGTGGCCGCTCTGTCGCCATGACAACCGTCGCTCACGGTCGCGCGCCATCCACGCAACGACCCTTGTCGCTCGGAGATCACTCTGCGACCCTCGTCGCCCGCACTCAACCGCGCACCATGCGCTGCAATCATGTTATATGCTCACGGGATAGGCTACTCCTCCAGGACACTATCTCCGCCAGGGTGCCTGCGTGACTGGCCTACGTGCTCTGGCACTGGGGGCTCGCGTCGGCACCCCTAAGGACTATGACCCCCGGGTCACTCCGAGATGGGAGCAGGTCTTCGGAAGGGCATCTTGCCTAGTCCACCTGGCAGCTGGGCGTCGGGTCTTCCCCACCGCTGCCAGGCCTGTGGGATTCAGTAAGGGCTTGGACTGGAGGCTGGGGCAACGGGCTACTCTGACCATGCTACCGCGGCATGATCAGTCTCCTCAGACAGGCAGAGAGATGTTGCAAGGGCAGGGCAGCACGAACTTAGGAACCGGCAGTCCAACGGAGGGTCAGTGCGTTGGCCCCCTGGCGACGTGTCGTTCCCAGGGGGTGACACATGTCAACTTATGACACATGCACATTTTTGCCTATAAATAGTGGACTTTGGAGCTTTTTCAAGGATCTTTGGCTCATTTGGACTTTTCACTTTCTCTCTCTAAAAAGACATTCTCTCTGGAATTCTAGTGAGAGAAATATACTTGGACTCCCGTCTACGGACCCTTGACGCCATACCCTTGTCACGACTGTAGACTGTCGGTCCTGTTCATCGTCACCCTGCCTGCGCAGCGCTGCCAGCCCTCACGACCTGTCTGGGGAGCCTTGCCCTCGGCCCTTACGCCGTCCTTGCTGTCTCCCGCGTTGCCTACCTGGAAGCTGACTCAGACCGCATCCTTTGTGGCACCTCCACGTATCATCGAACCATTTTCGGCATCATCATTTTGGCGACTCCGCTGGGGAGGTGAGCATCGTATTGCGGTTTGCACACCTTCCGGACTTAGGCATTATGCCTGTGCAACGGAGAGCTACCAGGGCAACCAGCCAAGGACCCAACCCCGCCATGCAAGAACACCACCTCGGTGATCAGGAAGAGACTAGCGCCACGCGGCTCCAAGACCAGCTGCCAACCACTACCCCCGACGTGCAAGTGCTCGTAAATGCAGCCATCCAGCAACTCACTCCAACCATCACCACTCTGCAAGATTCACAGACCACTCTACTAGCCGCCATTATGGAGATGCAAAAATCCATACAAGCCCTGTCCTCACAGCAGGCCGCTCCATCAATCCAGCCTTCAGGACCGGGGCCAGCTTTTGACGTCGCCCCGGCCCCAGTGTCGCGACTACCGCCGCCTTGGATATCCAGACCCTTGGCAGTAGGGCTCGCAACACCCTCGCTGCCGGTAGCCGACATATCTCCTTCTGCAGTGCCGCCCCGCAAGCTACACACGGATCTCGGCCCAGTCTTGCAGCAGATTCTCCCCGCTGTCACACCATCTCATCCGACGCCGGCAAGAAGCTCCTCCGAAACGCATGACTCCATCGAGATGGAACCTAACCCTATCCAATTGAGCAACACCAAACCCCCGGCCAAGTGATAGACATGTCTCGCCAACCCACACTCGCCCCTGCACAGCTGCCCTTGCCAGCACCTGTACTATACCAACCCTCCCATGTCCCCGTTCATCAAGCCGTGCCATCTGGGGGCTCGGGGGCTCGCGACGCACCAGGCGGTCATCACCCCTTGACCGGCAATGAGGCACCATCCTCCAACTATGTCACTCAGTCAGATTTGGAAGCCCTTGTCCGTCGCCTGTCGAGGAATTCCGAGCCGGACTCCTCAACCCGTCTAACCGGACACGCCCCGTACGCCAATGATATCGCCATCGCACCCTACCCCCTCAAGTACAAGCAACCAAACTTTGTGCTCTTCAACGGACGTGAGGGAAACGCCCGTGAACATCTAACAAGGTTCGCAGGCTCCTTGGAGCAGTATGGTACAGGAAGCAGCTTAAAGTTGAGAGAATTCCACAAGTCCCTTACAGGCTTGGCTTACACTTGGTATCACCAGATCCCCGCAGGGACCGTCCACACCTGGAACGACATGGTCCAGCTGTTCTTAGACAAGTTTCATTACGAGACCGAGCGCGTGACTATCGTTGATATTGCTGGCATTCGCCAGAACCAGGGAGAAGACTTGAATAAATATGTGCATCGTTTTCATCTCAAGTGCCTTGAGTGCACAGATTTCAGCAAAGACGAAACGTTGGTTCCCATATGCATCAAAAATATGATTGACGTCTACCGAGTGCATATCGAGAACCTACAGTTAAGGTCATGGGGACACCTCAAGGAGACAGCCCGACGAACTTACGAGACAGTTGGTCCTGTCAAGTCATGGAAGCCTCGACCGCAAAGTACGCTGTTGGCCTCAGCAGATACACCTATCACTCAGCGTAGCAACAACAGCAACAACTATGCAGGCTTCAAGCGTCAGCTTCCAGATGGGGACCAAGGCTCCGACAAGCGAAGGCAACAAAGGCCTGCACCTGACTATCCCTGTGATCTGAATACAGTGAAGGAACTCTTGGCCGAATGGGTGGCGCATGACAAAAATTTCCAACTGCCACCAATGCGGACCAACATCACAGACGAAGAAAAGGCCAGGCCCACCTACTGTCCTTTCCATCGAGCCCTTGGCCATCCGCTCAAAAATTGCAATGCACTGCGAACCATCTTTGCAAGGAAGGTAGCGTCGGGCGACCTGCAGCTACGGAAGAACAACGATGTGCGCAAAGATCCCTACCCACCGCATCGCAACAATAGGGGCACCAGGCCCTTATGGCTGTCACTGACCATGTCGAGCCTGTAATCCACGAAGCCCCGGCAGAGCCCATACTGACCCTCGTGCCTCCTCCAGCTAAGCAGTCGATGCCTTCCTTTCGACAGATGACGAAGATCAAAAGTTTTTTTGATGAAATGGGGTTTTCACCCGCCGCCCGGACTTATCTTTCCAATTGCCTGCTCGAGGTCACCACCGGCCTCGGTCCCGAATGCTTCGCCGTCCAGGCTGAATTACGTCACATCCCCTCCACGGCCTTAGTCTTCTCGGATGAAGACTCGCCGCCGGTCGAGCATCACAATCGGCCGCTGTTTTTAGAGTGTACTGTTAATGGCACGGGCTTCCGTCGTGCCTTGGTTGATTGCGGCGCCTCGATCAACATCATACCTCTCATCACCCTGCAACAGGCCGGCATTCCCCCAAGGAAAATCATCCGTGACCCCGTCAAGATTACCGGCTTTGGACAGGGTCCTCAGTCGACCCTCGGCCATATCACTGTCGACCTCATGGTCGGAACTGTCCGTCGCGACACTACTTTTCACGTAATAGACAGCGAGTCTGCCTTTCACCTCCTGCTCGGGCGACCATGGATCCATGTCAACAAGGCCGTTCCCTCAACATACCACAAATGTGTGAAGCTGGTAGCCGGTTCTACGGGACATGAGGTAGCAATGACAATCCCTGCAACCAAAGCCCCCTTTGAATGCGCCGAGTCTTATTTCGCCGAGGCCTCCTTCTTCACTAATTTCGCCGAGGATGGTGAGAATGCTACTCATATACATTCTACCAGGCTGCCGACCTGGGATGAGCTGTGCGGGGACAAGCTTCCCAAGGCCAAAACCGAGAGAAGTAACAAGAATAATGGGTCAACCCCACCGCTTCCGCCTGCTGCCACGACCAATTCCCCCCTTCTTCCCCCAAGTCCAAGAAGCAAAAGGCTGAGCCGGCCTTTCAACGTATCGTCAAGGACGGCAAAATCATCTATCAATTATGACGGTATGCAGGGGCTCCAGGCGGTCCCTCATCAGACCCCCTCGACCCCGACCCCCTTGGAGAGACTGAATGGTGCCGCACGGCCGAGCATTGCCAGCCAGATCCTGACCTCACCCCCGGCGCGGCACCACCTTGCTATGAGGATGGCCCTCGACCACAGGCTGAAGATATTGAAGAAATCAACCTGGCCGACCCGGGCGAAGAACCGCGGCACACCTACATTGGCACAAAACTCGCCCCCGGCCGAAGAGAGGAATTGGTTTCCCTCCTGCACGAGTATCGTGATGTCTTGGCATGGAGCTACAATGAGATGCCCGGACTGGATCCTGCCTTAGTCACACACCATCTCAACATTGCTACCGGATCCGTCCCTAGCCGACAACACCCGCGGACATTCCGCCCCGAGCTCGAATTGAAAATCAAGCAAGAGATTGAACGCCTCCTGCAGGCAGGCTTCATCGAACCTATCACTCACCCTATTTGGCTGGCTAATGTCGTCCCTGTACAAAAGAAAAATGGCCAAGTCCGCGTCTGTATTGACTTTCGGGACTTGAATAAGGCATGCCCCAAGGACGAGTTTCCACTACCCAATATCGACATGCTTACGGAGGCCGCCGCCGGATATGAAACTTTATCTTTCATGGATGGGTTCGCAGGTTATAATCAGATTCGCATGAACCCCGACGACAGCGCCAAGACAGCCTTCCGCACTCCTATGGGTAATTTTTGTTGGAAAGTTATGCCTTTCGGCCTCAAGAATGCGGGTGCTACGTATCAAAGGGCTATGACAGCAATATTCCATGACATGATACACCGTACTGTGGAAGACTATGTCGACGATCTTATTATCAAATCCAGAAAGGAAAGTGATCACCTCACCGACCTTCAAGCGGTCTTTGATCGTTGCCGCCAGTATAACATGCGGATGAATCCATTGAAATGTGCCTTCGGCATCTCCTCCGGCAAGTTCCTCGGCTTCTTGGTCAGTCGACAGGGCATCGACGTTGACCCCTCGAAAGCAGCCTCCATCCAAGAAATGCCCGCCCCCAAGAACACAAAGCAACTGAAGAGCTTCCTCGGCAAGGTCTCTTACCTCCGACGCTTCATACCCGCGCTGGCCGAGCTCATTACGCCATTTCAACACTTGACGCGTAAAAGCGCACCATGGAATTGGGGCGCGCCCCAACGGCAAGCATTTGAACGGATTAAGGCGGTCCTCATGTCACCGCAAACCATGGTCGTACCACAACGGGGCATCCCACTCCTACTCTACCTGACTTCCACACCCAGATCCATCGGGGCTTTGCTTGCCCAAGAAGTCGAAGGTGTCGAGCGTCCTGTTTATTACCTCAGTAGAGTGATCAGAGGGCCCGAAGCCAACTACTCCGAGCTCGAGAAACACTGTCTAGCCTTGGTGTACGCCTCACAGAAGTTCAGACATTACTTTCTGGCGCACCAGATCACACTCGTCACCAAGGCTGACCCACTCCGTTACATGCTTACGCGTCCCGCCCTGTCTGGTCGACTCACACGGTGGTTGCTGCTATTGGCCGAATTCGGTTTATCTATCAAGAATCCTACAGCTCTGCGGAGCCAAGCACTTGCAGACCTCCTGGCCTTCTTCCCACGCCAACAATGTGAACCGATATCGGATCAACTGCCTGGGGAGGAGACAGCCCTGATCACCGACATCGATGAACTGTGGACGCTTGAATTCGACGGCTCTGCCACTAGCAAAGGTCCCAATGGCACACCCCTCCGACAAGGGGGTGCCGGCATAGTCCTCGGGCACCAGACGGTGTTACCACTTCATTATCTTTCAAACTTGCATTCCCGGTGTCTAACAACGAAGCTGAATACGAGGCACTTGTCATTGGCCTCATGATCGCCGTCAGTATGGGGGCTAAGGCGCTGTGTGTGAAAGGAGATTCAAATTTGGTCATGAAGCAGGCGGACGGGGAGTTCGCGGTCAAAGAACCAGCCTTGGCACCTTATCGTGCCTTGGTGCAACACTTGGAAGGAAGACTCGGTCATGTCCAGTATGAACATCACAATAGGTGCCACAACAGACATGCGGACTGCTTGGCCACGATCGCGTCAAAGATAGAGGTCGATGGTGAACAACGGATGCTAACCATCGTCAAGAGAATGGAACCATGCACAGCACTGAACCTAGTCCCGAGGGACGTTACTGCGGACGATTGGAGGCAACCGATTATCGACAAACTTAAAGCGCCATCTCTTGCTCATGCCTCCACCCTTACAGACTTTTCAATGATGGGAGATGTCTTATACAGGCGGTGTCCCGGAGGCACTCTAGCCAGATGTTTGGCACCGGAAGAGGCAAAACACAAATTACAGCTCGGCCACCAGAAGTGTTGTGGCCTCGACGGTCCCCCTCTGTATCGTCGCCTCCAGCGTATGGGCCTATATTGGCCATCCATGGCCAAGGACGCCTCGGATATACAAAAGGATTGTCCCGAGTGCTTGTATGCACCCGACGGTGCAGAAGCTCTTGTCATTGACATCGAAGGTGACTGGCGCCAGCCTTTCATCCAGTATTTATCCCACGGGATTCTACCACCTGACCGCGGCTCAGCACGATCCATCAAGCGCAAGGCAGTCAAGTATTTTGTGACGGAAGGCGAGTTGTTTCGCAAGGGATTTTCGGGACGCACCCTGCGATGCTTGCAGGGTGCCCAAGTGGTCAAGGTCATTAACGAAGTACACAATGGTGATTGTGGTGAACATCAAGGCTCCCAGAAGCTGTATGCAGAATTACTAAGATTGGGGTATTATTGGCCGACTATGGAATCCGACTCCATCTCGCATGTCCGACGCTGCCAACCCTGCCAGCGGCACGCCGACAGGATACACACGCCAGCATCCGACTTGCACATGATCTCAGCCCCGTGGCCATTTCATTCTTGGGCCCTCGACCTCATCGGCCCCATCCACCCGCCGTCCAGACGCCATTCATGGATCATGGTTGCTACTGAACGCTTCACGAAGTGGGTTGAAGCCGTACCTCTGCGGAGAGCCACGGGAGGTGCCGTTTCTAACTTCTTACGTGACGTCATCTGTCGTTTCGGCATCCCTCGATGTATTATATCTGACAATGGCACCCCATTCATTAACCGAGAGGTTCGAGCTCTCATGGAAAGGTACAACATCAGCCATGCTACATCAACTCCCTATTACCCGCAAGGTAATGGTCAAGCTGAAGCTTCCAACAAGACTTTGCTACGAGTATTATCGCGAATGGTGCATGACGCCGACCGGTCGTGGTCCGAACAACTGAATCTGGCACTCTGGGCCTACAGAACATCCCTGCACACAGCGACAAAGGCCACGCCCTTCTCTCTCGTCTACGGGGACGAGTGCGTGGTACCTGCCGAGATCGCAGAACCATCGGCTCGACTTTCCCTAAGCAGCGTCTCGGAAATGAAGCAGCCCGGCTGGCGGCACTTGACGGCCTCGACGAACGACGAGCCACGGCCCTGCGCCGCATGAAGAAGTATCATGAGCAGCTCACGAAAGCTTATGGGAAGACCGTCAAGCCACGTTCATTTATCGAGGGTGACCTTGTTCTTCAAGCCGCCAAGCATGTGCGGGCCAACATGTCAGCTCCTAAATTCACGCCAAACTGGGAGGGCCCTTTCACGGTGCACGAAGCCCGCACTAATGGCTCGTACCTCCTGCTCAACCACGACGACGGTCAGGTCTCGGCCCCCATCAACGGCCGCTACCTGAAGAAGTATTATGTTTAGTCACGACAATGTTCCCCCAGCCCTATCCGCCCGCGTCATAGTACGCGCTCATAGCATTTTTGTACATGCGACATTGCTTACAGACTTGTATTTTTTTGTTGATCTGTGTAGCGTTCTACACTAGTCATGTAATGGCGTTTTGTACCACGTCCTATCAATACAAAGTCATGCTGTTACCTCAGCTTCTGCCAGCTGGCACTCATTCTCAACCTATGCTTCCTAAGTCACTTTCTACGGGCGGGAATGGGAGAGCATTCACAGGTGACCAAAACGCGCAAGACATTCAAAAAGAGAGAAGAAAGAAGAGAGCAACCGAACACAACATGCAATAAGCCAAGATCATCGAAAATATGTACATATACATCAAACGTTTACTAGCCGTCATTAAGCGCTACAACTACAGCAAAGTAACATACAAGCTAGGAAAGTCTAGACAACAGCGATGCAACTGGGTGGGAGCTGAATGCCTGAAGTGCCTCCCGCTCTGCTTGTACCTCTGACCATCCAGCATCAAGCTCGGCCTGTCGCCTAACCGCTCTGACTCTCGCCCGTCCACCTCACCTCGCCGCCTCTGTAGATCGGACAACTGCCTCTGCAAATCGACGAGCTGTCTCTCTATCTCTGCTACCTGC
>JAVXUP010004846.1:15000-25453 GCA_033070095.1 Escallonia herrerae | reverse complement strand
TATAAATCTTGAAGAGGTTTTTAGAACTGTACTAAGGTTTGAGCTAACACCCAAAACTAGCTGGTTAGTGGAAGACTCGAGTAGGTCTCCCTGTATGGAGTGCTCGAGGACCGGACGTAGGCAGGTGGGGCTGACCAGTATAAATCTCCGAGTCGATCTCTGATAGTAATTATCTTGTGAGTTAAAATTTTAAATTCCTACTCAGATCTATAAACACCTATTCACCCCCAGCGTCTAGGTGTATTTAGGGATCTACAAGTGGTATCAGAGCCTTATGCTCTATTATTTCTTTTGTGACCAAACCGTCAAGATTTAAAGATCCAACTAAGGAAGAAGGTTTAGTAACAAATTGACCACCTCTGCTAGAGAATGATAACTACAACTACTGGGAGAATTGAATGAGAAGCTACTTGAAGTAGGATACCTAGGTGTGGTATACCTATGAAGGATGGTCCAAATGGAAGTAAGATTCCCAAAAGAATCCTTACGATGAATCCTCAAGAGGCAAATATCTTCTACATGGACAATAGAGTAAAAAATATCATCAACTGTGGTTTCTATATAAATGAGTATAACCGAGTCTCAGCTTGTGAAACAGCCTAAGAGATGTGGAAGCTGTCAAAAGTTACTCACGAGAGAACAAATTAAGTAAAGGAGACCAAGATTAACATGTTGGTCCAGCGGTACGAGGCCTTTAAGATGAAGGAGTATAAGTCCATTAATGAGATGTACTCTAGATTCACTCCCATTATAAATGAATTGAAGCTGTTGGGGAAAGTGTACCCCAAAAATGAGATGGTCTGAAAAGTTCTCTGATCCCTTCCCAAGTGATGGGAGGCCAAAGTTACAGCCATTCAAGAGGCTAAAGATCTGAATGTGCTAAAGCTGAAAGAGTTAATAGGATCTCTGATGACGCATGACATTATAATAAAGATTCATGATGAGGAAGAGACCACTTCAAAGAAGCTAGCTCTAAAAGCTAAAGCCTCCCGCGAACCTGAAGAGAGTAGCGATGACTTTGACAACGACATTATCTTATCACTCGAAAATTCAATAAGTTCTTAGCAAATCAGAGAGGTAAAAATTGGAAAGATGTCAGCCAACTCAGTCACAACAAAGACGCAACAGTGGATGGAATTCAAGAGAGAAATCCTAATGCTTGTTACAAGTTTGTTAGAACTGAACATATTAAGAAATATTGCCCAGTTCAAGAACAAGTCAACAAGTAGCAGCAGCAGAGACATTAAGGTAACGAAGTTCAAGCCTAGGAAAGCTCTGTTGACTTGGGATGATCCGGACGAAAGTCATAAAGAGATGAGCGAAAATGATGAAGTAGCTCACCTATGCTTTATGGTAAAGGATGATCACTCAAATAAGGTAATCCCTTCTAGCAAAAATTTTGGTTATTATAAACTAGAAATAGCCTTCCTCGAAATTAAGTGAAAAGCACGAAAAATTAAAGCTAAAAAATATTGTACTTAAAAAGAAGGTTATTTCTTTGATCAACACTGTTGAATAGTTGGCTAGTGAGAAGGAAGAGCTAGATAAAAAGGTTGAGATTTAAGCCAACAAAAATGTTTCTTTGAAAAACGATTTGATTGCTTCTCGAAAGGAAAACTCATATTTGTCTTCAGAAATCAAGTCTTTCAAATGTGTAAAAACCCTGCAGAAAATGAGCTTTTATAATCCCAATTAAAAAAAATTATGTTCAAAAAGGGTAATTAGAAAAGGAGATCAAAGATCTAAACTCTACTCTTTCAAGATTTACACAAGGAATGTGTCTTTGAAAAGAGTGGATTGGTTATTATCCTTTGAAGAAGCAAAAGGATTACAAGAATTTCTTTGGGAATCTGTCACTGTCCACACTATGTACAACTTATAATAAGAAAGGGCCCTTAATGAAAAACTATCCGCATAAGTTAGTTAGAAATGAACAATCCTCTTTTGGCCATAGTAGTAGAATGAAGCAAGTTTGGTTGCTGAAACCTCTTGTATCTAATCTTACATGACCCAAGAAAGTGTGGGTACCTAAAGCATCAAAACCAGAATGTATTGTAGGTATACTTAAAAGCTAGGATAGACCTAAACAAGTGGATTCTCGATAGTGGGTGCTCAAGACACATGACTGGTGATCATTCGCTGTTCACAGACAGCATCCCAAAGGACAGTGATCTGGTTACCTTTGGAGACATCTTGAATGGTAAAATAATAGGTAAAGGTAAAATTGGCAACGGTCCAACCTCTATTGATAATGTGCCTTTAGTTGATGGCTTGGAGTTTAATTTGATTAACATTAGTCAACTAATCGATATTGGACATAAAATCTGTTTTGAAGGAGATCACTGGCTGATTTGTCATGCCTCAAATAGAGGCACTTTGGGTAGTTGGCAAGATGGAAACATCTACTCTCTTTCATTTGACTGGTCTGATTCTTCTCGGGAATTATGCCTTTTCGGTTCAAGAAGATGATACTTGGCTATGGCATCGCAGATTAGGTCATGTGCATATGGACCTAATCAAGAAATTACTCTTAAAAGAACTTTAGAGGCTTACCAAAGTTGAACTTTTGTCAAGGATAAGGTTTGTGATGCCTGTCAATATGGCAAACAATCAAAAACCTCTTTTCATGCCAAAAATATTGTTTTCACTCCCATCCTCTTTAATTCCTTCATTTAGATCCTTTTGGCCCTATAAGACATGCTAGCCTTGGTGGAAAATTTTATGCTTTCGTCATTATTGATGATTTTTCTAAATACACCTAGATTCTATTTTTATCTCATAAGGATGAAGCTTTTCAAAAAAAAATTAGTCTTGTAAGCTTCTCAAGATTGAGAAGGGGTTCATTCAGGAGGAAGTTTTTGTTAAACAACTTCCCAATTTTGATAAAAAAAAAATATACCTCAATCATGAAAGCTTTGTATGGTCTTAAACAAGCTCCTCGAGGTTGGTACGATGGTCTAAGCAACTTTTCATTAATCATGAATTCTATGGTGGCAAAGTCGACACCACTCTCTTTACTAAATCTATAAATTCCCATATCCTAATTGTTCAAATATATGTTGATGATATTATTTTTGGGGTCACTAACGTCAATCTGCGCTACAAGTTTACTGAGAATAAGCACAAGGAATTCGAGATGAGTATGATAGGAGAACTCACTTTCTTCCTCAACTTTCAAATTAAGCACACAAAGGAAGGAATCCTCATTAATCAATCCACGTATATGTGTGAGTTGTTAAAAATGTTTGGTATGGATAATGCTAAACCTAAAGGTACTCCTATCACTCCCAGTGTAAATCTTGTTAAAGATGACAATGATAAAGATGTTGATCACAAACTCTATCGTGGCAGGATTGGTAGTCTATTATATATTACTGACTCTAGGCTTGATATTATGTTTAGTGTATGTATTTGTGCTCGTTTTCAAGCATGCCCCAAAGAATCCCATCTTACAGCAGTTAAACATATTTTTAAATACTTGTCTGGGACTGTAAATTTGGGACTTTGGTATCTGCACAATTCTTCTTTTGACTTAGTTGGGTTTTCTTATTCTGATTATGCCAGATGTCTGGTTGACCATAAAAGCACCAGCGACGCTTGCCAATTTCTTGAATCGCTTAGTCCCGGCACAGTAAGAAACAAACTTTTATAGTGTTTTCCACCGCTGAGATGGAATATATTGCCACTGCTAGATATTGTGCTTAAGTTCTTTGGATGCGTCAAATCTTGCATGATTTTTTGTTTTATCTCCTTAGATAACATCCCTATCATGTGCGACAATAGTAGTGCTATTGATATTAAATAAAATTCCTGTTCAACACACTTGCACAAAGTACGTCGATATTTGTCACTACTTTCTTAAAGACAACGTTTAGAAAAGTTTGATGGAGCTAAAGAAAGTAAGTTAGAGATCAGTTCGCAGAAATTTTTACAACACCCTTAGGTGAAGCCGTTTTTTATACTCTGCATCACCGTCGTGGAACATGTGATTTGAGTTAGGTTCCTTCTTGTTGAAGATGTCCATTTTATCTACTTCTAATTCCATTTTTCTATTTCTTGTTCCCATTCGAATAAAAATTGTCTGATAAAAAAATCTCTTATTTTTCTGCACCATTCGGTCGAAGGATTTGGTTTCCCTTCAAATGAAAATAGTCTAGTCTAAAATCTCTTACATTCTTTCTGCATAATTTTTCCGAAGAATTTGGTGTCCTCCTCGAATGAAAATATTCTAGTCTAAAATCTCTTACTTTTCATCTGCACAATTCGGTCGAAGGATTTTGTTCCCATTCGAATGAAAATTGGCTAGACTAAAATATTTTACATTCTTTCTGAACCTTTCAATCGAATGATAAAAGGAATCATTCGAACAAAACTTGTAAGTTGAAATGCCTTCTTGTCTTTGATGGTTTCGATCAATCGAATCCCCTATTCATTCGAATGAATAGTCTTCCTATATAAATAATCCTCACTTTCGACCGTTTACTTTTCACAATCTCTACGTCATTCTCACCAATCATTTTCATCTTTTTTACTCCTTTCATCACTTCTTTCTCATTGTTCCTCTTTCTCATCAGCCATGGATGGACAATCCACTTGCCGAGCACGGACCAGATGTTGTCTCACGCTTCAAGAAGACAATGACATTGAATTTGAAATCATCCAAGTCACTCATCGTGGGACCCGTTCCTCCAACCAACCGCCTTCACGCGTCGTCCTGTCTACACCAACAGCTCTTGCTCAAATGGCTAGCATTCCCTCTACTTCAACCGGCGGCCAAACTGTTCTAACTACCAATGTCCCATCCATTTCTTCTGCTCCTTCTTCTTCTTATCCTACTTGTCCACCACCCTCTTGTCCTTACACTTTATCAAATGATATCCACCTGTCTCATTTTTTCAAAACTGTAGCCGACCAAGTAAACTACTACACACTTTTTGCTAGTCGCGACATTGTTCTTGGTCAACCATGTGATCTTGATCTCATGGCCACTATGATGATGAATATGGCTAACCGAAAAAATCGATAGAATGTAAATTTTCCCTATGGTCTTTTTCTTTCTTAAGTGTTTAAACACTCCATGTTCCCCTTTTCACCTGTCTCTGAGTGTATTCCTCTCGCCTCTACATATTGTCTAAACATCGCCACTCTCTGTCATGCCAACTTTACCATTCAGATCGACCCCACAAACACATGAAGTTTTTCTTGCTAGGCCCGCATAGCCACTGTCATCCCCTCCCGCACCTCCTACACCTACCTCATCCTCCGCATCTAGCTCCTCTTTGCCATCACCGCCTTCTTCTAACCCCAGTTCTTCCATGCCACCACCTCAATCCTCTGAACCTAGTCCCTCTATGCCTCCTCCTCCCTTTGATCACCATCAGAGTCCCCTAAATGACTTCTCAAACCTTAATTTTGATAACTTTCTCAATATTGACAACTCTTCTCTTTTTGACCAGTTATCACATATTTCTACTTCCATTCAGCTTCTACTCGAGTCTCACACTACCCTCACTGCTATTGTCACCACCAACTAGTCTCTAACCAACTTCTGTCCAACCAAAATGACCTCCATGACATTTTGAATGATCTTCTATCAAACCTTTCCCTAAACCACTCATCAACCATGGATTGTCTAGCTTGCATTCAACAGGATCTTCAGCGCCAGCATAAGGCTGCTCTTCAGGCCAGCCGCCGGCAAGCCAAATTATTGCTCTGCATACTTACTGAGCAGAATCTATTTCTGATTCATCATATCTTTGACACATCTCACAGATTCTGAGTCACTCATCCTGATATTTTTCCATGCCAATGTGGAGGAACCGATTGTGAGCAATGGCTCTCCAATCCCAACATTCAGTATGCTCCACCACCACCGCGGTCATCTTGTGTGGTTGAAATAGTTGAAATTCCCACCACAGATCTTCCTTCTACTCAAGACCCTTCCTCTTGTGCCCAGGGTGGACGTCGTCGACAGTAGCATATTTTAGCTCCATTCTTTTCTGACTTGGTAAGTTTCCTTCTTTTTGTGTTGACAAGGGGGAGAAAATTTTAATTGTACATGAACAAACTTTTGTAGCATCTTTTGGATATAAATGTACTTCCATGATTCTATGCTTAGTCTTGCTCAATCTAGTCACATCTTTTTCTCAGAGGGAGTATGTTATGTTATGATAGATAGATTACTATATTGTCATCATCAAAAAGGAGGAGATTGTTGACCTATGGGTCTAGATTTCTTAGACTAGATTCATTTATATTCTTTTTAAATGATTAAGACTAGATTCCTTAGACTAGATCTCCGAGTTCACTTTGCAATGGTTAATCCAATTGTGTTATTAAGTATGATTTGTGGAAATGTCAAATCGTGGACATTCTTGGTCAAAGCATGGACATATCTCTGGATGAAGACTTTGGACTTAGACTAGATTCATTTCTATTCTTTTTAAATTTCTAAGCTAAACTTTCTTAAAGAACTAATAGAAAATCGAAAAGAGCCATAACCAAGAATCATTGACAGCAAGTGTCTTTCATTCGAATGAAACCACTTCATTCGATTGATTCGATCAGAAACTTTGGGTTTTGTCAAAATAAGTTTTCCGTCGAATGAATCCATTTCATTCGAATAATTCCCTCATAAAATTCAGTTCTACTCAAAAGATATTTTCATTTGAAAGATTCTTAAATTCTTACCGATTCCAATAGAATCTTCTTTTTTAATCAAAATTATTTTCATTCGAAGGATCCCATTTTCATTTCAAAGATGTTGTAGTTTCCATTCAAAAGATCTCATTTTCATTCGATTCGTTCCTTCAGTGATTCAATGCTTACAACGCTCTTCGTTTTCATCCCAATGAATCTTGCTTTCATTTGATAGATTATTTCAAAGACTCAGAGGTTACTACACTCTTCAATTTCATCTGAATGAATTTGATATTCATTCGACTGAATTCTTCATATGTAACTCAAATCTTTCTAGGATGAAATTCCTCCAAACAATTTCTAAAATCATCCAAATTATTCCTTTAAAATATTTTCTGACTTGTCCCATTAAATGTTCTTCAACAATCATATCCTCTTAAGTATGAAAAGGACCCTTAGAGAGTTTATAATTAACCTTTTTAATCTCTAAAAATCTCTCGGATCCCTCTCCCAAAAACTCTCATAACATATTTATACATCTATATATAATGCTTTGTGTGAGAGTTTGTTGTTTGAGATGTTGTCAAGTAAGCTTCTTGGTTAAGTTGTTTAGATTCAGATCTTCTCACCTAAGAAAGCTTAGCTCATTTGTTTTCATTGTAATATCGACTCATTAAAGAGTGTAAAGTGTATTTCAGTTGTAATCTTCATTTCACATGTAATTATTGGAAACCTTGAGGAAGCTTTCAGAACAGTACTGAGGTTTGAGTTAGCACCCAAAAGCTAGCTAGTTAGTAGAGGGCTCGAGTAGGTTTCCCTTGTATGGAGTGTCGGGAACCGGACGTGGGGAGGTCGAGCCAAACCAGTATAAATCTATGTGTCGATCATTGATAGCAATCATCTTGTGAGTTAAAATTTTCAAATTCCTACTTAGATCTGTAAACGCCTATTCACCCCCATCTCCTCCCCCCCCCCCCAAGGTGTATTTAGGGACTTACACAACCTACAAGAGGATCTGAGACAAACACTATCTTCACTGTAAGGACAGAAGACCCACATGGAGCCCCTGGACAAAAATGCAAATATAATTAACCCTAGTGAAAACTATAACAAATAGGGAATCACATGGGAAAGCCCTTTAAAGGCATTGCCAAAGAAGAACCTATGGCGTGATTTATATCCTTTCACAGTCCGAGAGCATGTTTAAGTCATTTAGATTGTCTGATATTGTCAAGACCCGAACCTGTGACTGGGACCGTGAACCAGGTCCTTGACCGGCCGTAGGCCTATTTGGACTCTCCTAAGGGCAATGTCAGGCCTTACTAACAAATACAACTGCAACAAAAAACTGAATCTTATACAATTCCAAAAATAAGTACATCATTTCGAGTCTCAATAAAATACCATCATATATCAACAACTATGAAATAGTCTCTAAAGGCAACGACTGCACTCATTGAAATCCATAGCGTTATCCTTAAAATTTCCAAGCCCTCGATCATCACCATCAACTTTCTCTTAAACCTAAAATATTAAGGGTGAGCTTTCACGTGCTCAGTAAGTAACCTGTGATTTAACTAGCTGGACCGTAGCATGTAAAAAAAACCCAGTTTACGATTCAGCAACATTACGAGATAAAATAAGGGAGTAAATTATCGTTAATATAAGAAACCATTATGTAAAATGTAATAGAGTAAAGGGAACAAATCTAAGGGCATAAAATTATTTAATATAAAAACGTCATCAAAAGGCCAACCAAATACTGGCTCAAATGATATGCTGTGATCAGCGTACATACCCTAACTCACTTGGGCCTAGAATCCCACCTCGAGATAAACTAGAGGTGTCAAATGGGCCGGGCTTAGGCCGGCCCAGCCCCAGCCCATCGGGCCTCCAGCAAATTGGGCAGGGGCCGAGCTAAAGGGGCTGCTAAACAGGTCACGCCTGATTCTGGGGATATCTGGGCCAGGTCCAAGCCCAGGCCCTAGGCCCAACATTTAGGGCCTGGCTTGGGCCTGGCCCGGGCCCAAATTTTTTAAATTTTTTTTGGCATTTTCTTGTTATTCAAGGTAAGGGTTTTAATTATGGTAATTTGTTGTTATTGTTTAAGCAAATTGTACTCTAGGGAAAGATTAGTAGATTGCACCATCAAAGTCAAACTAGTGTTCAAAATACATTGTACATCACCGAACATAATAATAACGTTCTAATAAGAAGTCATGTTGAAAATGCATGTAGCCAAAGTTTGAAACTTCAAAGCATGTTCAGAGCATCCTGGTCCAAACCTTCATAGAGCACTCAACAAATCCAGTCACTGTTCACTGCAAAAAGTCATGAATAAAACAACAAATTAAAATCGATGGATACAAGCTGCCTAAAATCAGCCACTTGCTCCAGTTAGTCCACTTGATCAAACTGTTGTATTGACTGCCAAATCAAACTGGGCCACGGCCAAATCGTGTTGACAGACTTGTGTAGCGCTATCAACGGATCAGCTCCCTATATATATATATGGAGCTGATCCGTTAAGAGCGCTAGCAAACTGGGTTAAGTTGCTAGCGCAATCTGGCCGTCCACGCGCAATCTGTGGAGGTCCAGTTCTTTTTTTTGTATTTTTTTAAGTCCGTCCGCTACATTATGTAGCAGACTATTTTTTGACAATAATACCCTCCAACTTAAAAAGAGTCTGTCCGCTACATTATGTAGCGGACAAGTTTTCAGACATTTTTTTCTTTCTGTCATTAATGTTCTGACATAAATGGCAGAGTCCGTTACATCCGCTACATTATGTAGCGGACGCTACATAAAAAGAATCCGTCCGCTACATTATGTAGCGGACAAGTTTTCAGACCTTTAGCGGACGAGTAGCACCACTTTTTTCTCAATCTGTCATTAATTTTTCTGACATCTCTCTCTTTCTCATCAATTTCTTCTGTCTCTTTCTCCCTCCTTCCTCTCTCTTTAACCACTTGAGTACATGAGTGTGAACCCGTATGATATTTCAAGTGGGTTTTGCAGAATAAGGATAAAGACGGGAACCACTTGAGTACATGAGTGTGAACCCGTATGATATCTCAAGTGGGTTTTGCAGTAAGGATAAATACAGGAACTTACTGAAGATGGTGAAGAGGGAGGGTTTTCTTGCAGAATTCTAGGATGTCCCACAGGTTTTCTTGCAGAATTCTAAGATGGGTTTTTTACTGCTTTGTACTCTGAAAGATTCAGAGATTGCACACATCAGCGGGACTGCTATGGGGTGGACTCAAGCTGCTTGAACCAGTGCCAGAGAGTGTGTGTAAACCGAATGTGCAGGAGTATTTGTGTGTGTCTGGAGCAGTGTGCTGCTTGTTTTTTGTTCAAATGTTGTAGTGTGTGAGGAGTAATACAATAGGTTATGGGACTGTCAAGAGTATTTTTAGGATATTTTATGAAGTTGCTATAATGGATAGCAGTCTAATTGAAGCTGAGCATGCAAAGAAGTATGTGTAGGAACTGGAAAAGGACATTTTCATGAGTGGGTGTTTTGTTCTTGAGTGTGTGTAGCAGCACTAAGTGTCTAATTAGGTGGAAAGTGAATGTTTTGAGGTTGCTATGTGTTCATACCCTATTCCGGTCGCACCCCAAGACCCGCCAAGGGACCCACTTTGCACGACACATCACCCAGTCAGCGGTCAACTTTTCAACGCTCGAGGGCCGGTCAAAGCAACGCATGCTCACGTCACGTGAACCATTCGTGAAGCGACTTCGGCGTGCCTTCCACCCCAAGGGGTCGGCCTCCCTCTAGGGTCGGCCTCCCCCAAGGGTCGGCCTCCCT
>JAVXUP010004846.1:0-12500 GCA_033070095.1 Escallonia herrerae | reverse complement strand
TGTCCTTCCCCACGATGCCACGTGTCGTCCTTCCCTCCCCCGTGATGCCCAACGTGGTGTCCTTCTGCCGAAAATTTTTTTTTTGCAGCAGCCTTTGACCGCATAAACACCCACCCTTCCTCACTTTTTTCTGTCTTTTTTCTTCTCTCTTCCTCGCTTCTCTCTTTATAATCCCCTCCCCCGAACCCTTCTTCTGCATCTTTTACCAACTTCCTTCGTACTTCATATCTCACCTACATAATCTCCATAACAATACAAATCAAAAAATTTTACGCTAGAAGATCGGTGGATAACCGCTAGAAGATCGGTAGTTTTTTCTTTAAATACATCAAGTCACAACAAGTAAGTATTTTGAATTTCCTTATAATTCAATGTTAGGTTTATACAAATCAGCGTATTACATTTATAGATTCCAAAACAGCGATTTTTTAGGGTGCCAAATATAGACAGTTTTTCACGAATTTATAAAAAATAGCTAGAGCTAGATTTTGCCAAAATGCAAAAAAGAGACCCTAGTTATTCTTAAAGGATCTGTCTCAGGTAAAAATTTCAGATTTTTCCAAAGACTGGAAAGGGGTTAACTGATACGGGGAACCTTGTAACTCTGCAGTGTATTTTAAAATATCAAGCTAGCGCGATTTCGCGCGAAACTTTTATGAGAATCCTAGGATGTTGGGAAGTTCCATTCCCCAGGAATTCGGGCCATTCCGAAGCCGTTACCTATTTTTTTGGCCGAACGGCCCTTTAAGCGCTTGATCCGGACACCGGTTCGCGATTTTTGGGCGAAACCTCCGTAAAATACTTTTTATGTCAAGAATGAATTCAGGAAGCCTCAAGTAGCATTTCGAAGCACTTTTGATATTTTTTTATGCCAGGGGGCATTTCGGTAATTCGCCGCCCCGAGAGGGGTATTTCGGTAATTTTACAGTGCTAAGTTTTTTGACGGACTTTTTAGTCCAGAAATATAATTACAAAACCTGAAATGTTGTTTTGAAGCTGACGTGGCGCGCGTAGGGGTGTTTTGGTAATTTTCCCGCGCCAAGGGGTGTTTTGGTAATTTTCCCGTGCCAAGTTTTTCAAACGACTTTTTAGTCCAGAAATGTAAGTAAACCACCTGAAATGTTGTTTTGAAGCTGGTTCGGGGGCGTTGGGGTGATAGTGAACGCTCAGGGGCATTTCGGTAATTTGCCGCTGATCGGGGGCTATTTTGCTAGGAAGGATCCAGCTTAAAATTCATACCTTAAAATAACTTTTAGTTCAGGAAAGGGTGTGAGACACCCGAAAACTTATTTTGTTCCAGATGTTCTGAACCTTGTGACGCACCGGCGATGACTGCCAGGGGATATTTTGCATAAGTAGCGGGTGTTTTGGTAACTTGCCCCCTTTAAAATTTTTCCTGATATATTTGGTATATAATTGACGTAATACATTTAAAAACTTGACTTTAAAGCGGTTTTGAGGTGTTGGAGGTGTAGGGGCCATCGGGCTATATATTGCTATATAACCACGTTGGCGCTAAATTCAGTGGGAACTAGCGTAATTAAGCGTTCGGAGTGGTGGGAATTGAGGATTTGTTTTAATACATTGAAATAATGACTATTGCTAATGTGTTGGTAAGCTAGGTTAAAGATCCAGTTATAGTTTTGGAATGTAAATATTATGGATATTATGGACGCTAAGTTGGTTTATAATTATATTTTGTTCTTAAAGGTATGAATTTCAGCTCTGGACCTCATGATACATCAATCCTATACGATGACGATGACCACGTCGCGAGGCACGTATTTGACGGTGTCGATAGGGGTGTTTTGGAAACAATTCAAAGCACAAGGCACCTTGAAGAGTGGGTACTAAACGAGGAACAAATACAGCTATTACACCGTCAAAATTTAACCCTGTTCACCGATCCCGGGAAATGGTCTCGACACGACGATTGCCTTATATCCGCTCTAGTTGAACGATGGAGGAGCGAGACGAACTCATTTCACTTCCGGTTTGGTGAAATGACTGTTACGTTAGAGGACGTCGGATTTATACTTGGAATCCCATGTCACGGCAGACCCGTTACTTTGAACGTGCCGTCTGCATCCATAGCGAATATGGCTATGCAGTATTTTCCGGGAATTCCAAGGGCAGCGCTTACAACAAACGGCGTCAAGCTTAAATGGCTGAGAGAGCAGTACGGCGTGCTACCGGATGAATACACTCCTCAAGATTTCGTGACGTATACGAAGGCATTCCTTCTGTATATTATTGGAGCTATATTACTTCCGACGCATTCGAAAAACACGGTGCATCCGAAGTATATGGTGTTCTTGGAGGATCTTGAGGAGGTATACTCCTATTCGTGGGGTTCAGCTGTCCTTGCGCACCTATATCGAGCACTGCATAAGGCTACGAGAAACGGTGCCAAGTCCATTGCCGCCTGCCTGACTCTATTACAGGTATGAGCATTTATTTTCTTGGTAGGATCCTTAGTCAATATATTCGGGATTAATTACTAATTCCATATAATGTTTGCATTCACAGGTTTGGTCTTACGAGAGGCTACCCATGGGTCGTCCACAACCGTTGGTAGATTCCGATGAGACGTGGCCTAGGGTGTGGGCCTGGGGGCCTACGACCAACCGGAGGAGGAGACGGGTAGACCCTCACCACCATCTAAAGTTCTATCGGGGGGAACTAGAGATACTAGATGCATCCCAGGTGACGTGGCAGCCATATGGCAAGGTGATGCATCTGTTGGATGAGTGGTGTTGGCAACTTCCGGTGTCGTACGTGCTGGCAGGTTTGGTTCGGGTGCCGCTCATTCACTTCGAAGAATGTGAGTTTCAGATGCCCGATCGAGCTATGAAGCAAGCTGGCTGTCCACAAGGGATACCAAAACCCGCTGTAGACATGCGGCCATACAGGGGTGGTCGAGGGCCGAACTTCGAGGTGGCTGATGCCTTGATTTTGTTGGGTGACGAGGTGCACCAGTGGAATACCTGGCAGGAAACGTATGATAGCCTTGTATCGCTGAAGCACGACGGCATTAGTACTGAGGAATACTTACAGTGGTTTCTCAGGGTGACGCGCACGAGGGTGAATCGCCCTTCCCAGGTGAAGAAGACATCGTACGCGCCACGTGAGGTCTATGACCAGTTCTGGGCATTGGCCATTGTAAGTCATGCTAGTGTTGTTTGATAATTTATTTGCGCACCTTATCGACCATTTGTCAAATATGATTAGCCATATTTTCTATGCATGTTTTTTAGGTTGACCAGGGCATTGAGGTGTTCAAGCAGCTGGAGTCGTTTGACTGGTTTGTCGCGCAGGCTCCTGACAATCTTAAGAGGTCCATTGAGAAGTACAAGACTGAAGTTCAAAACTTTAGTCTTGCGTACCGGGGTTACGAAGGGGAGCCGTCTAGTCGCCCTCGTCCTGAAGCGTACGACTATCAGCCCCAGAGTCAGGTGTGGGAGTCGTCCGGTCCCCTCTTCCTGACGCGTACAACTATCAGCCCCAGAGTCAGGTGTGGGAGCCGTCTGGTCGCCCTCCTCCTGACGCGTACGACTATCAGCCCCAGAGTCAGGTATGGGAGCCATATAGTCGCTTGCCTCCAAACGCATACGACTCTCAGTGCCAGAGTCAGGTTCCCCAAGTAGGAATCCAGGCCTCGCGCCCAAGCTTTCGGTCGGACAAAGGACAAGCGACGAAGCCATTGAGGTCGGACAAGATGGCTTGGATCGACCGGCACTACTTCGGGCATGAGCCTGTCAATTCAGCAGACTTTCCCCTTGCGACATTCCTAGGTCATGAGGATATCAGAACGTTGGCGCCGGAGACAGATCTTTCAAATTTTGTCATGAACGCTTACATAGAACTGCTCCGGATTAGAGAGCAACGTTTTAACCGTTCTGAATATCTGAAGCTTAACATGTATCCCACTCATTTTGTGGAATTAACGGTGAGAGAATTCACAGAATGGAGGCGAGGGGGCGGCAGGAGTAAGTGGAAACCAGGTCGAAACGTGTTAGGCATGATGAACGCAGACTATCAATGTCCCGCTGCTGATGCGAACCTTATCATGATACCCTGTCATCATGCAAACCACTGGTTCCTATTAGTTCTCCATCCAGCGTTCAGAACGGTTCACATATACGATAGCCTAAGGGAGGACGAGCCTGGACAGCTGCTGGCACAGATGTACAACGAGTACATCACTTTAGTGGTTAGTATTTATTTTTTGACCTTGGCTCATAGTATATTGTTCTTGTCTCATAGGCTTGATTCTCGTTTTTATTGTTGGATGCAGACTACTGTCCTCTCGCTAGCATGCGGACGGCCACAGGGTGACCCTTGGACGGTCGTGATGATAAAGGACCGACCAAAGCAATATAACGGTCACGATTGCGGGATTTACGTCCTCAAGTACATGGACTACATTGCTCGCTCGGAAGTGCTCAAACACTCCTCGTGGACTAGGAAGGATGCCTTGACGTTTAGGTATAGGATAGCCTGGGAGCTGAAAAAGAATGAAGCTAGACGCCTTCATTACCATTATCCTGACGTGCGTGGCTAGCTGCTGTGATGTTACAAAAAACTGTACCAAAAAGAAATGTACATAATTTTTCGCATGCTATGAATTTGGCGCTAAAATGTGCGCGAATATACCTTTCATATGACGGCATTCGAAAAAAAGTGACAAAAAAAATTACAACTTTTTTCGGAAGCTATCAAATGGGGCCTAAAGTGTGCCCGAATAGGCCCTTCCTAGGAAAACTCAAAAATTAATGTGTCTCGTTTTTCGCCGAAAGTCTTACAAATGGGCTAACTAGCGTGCCTGAAGTGCAATGAGCGGAAAAAAAGTGACAAAAAAAATTACAACTTTTTTCGGAAGCTATCAAATGGGGCCTAAAGTGTGCCCGAATAGGCCCTTCCTAGGAAAACTCAAAAATTAATGTGTCTCGTTTTTCGCCGAAAGTCTTACAAATGGGCTAACTAGCGTGCCTGAAGTGCAATGAGCGAAAAAAAAGTGACAAAAAAAATTACAACTTTTTTCGGAAGCTATCAAATGGGGCCTAAAGTGTGCCCGAAAACGGAGTTACCAAAACTATCAATAATCCACAAACCAAATCACAAATTAAAGATTGCACAAACCAAATCACAAATTTAAACATTATATAAGTTCAATTTATACAACTGAAACATTAACCCTAA
This sequence comes from Escallonia herrerae, assembly GCA_033070095.1. Taxonomy (NCBI): domain Eukaryota; kingdom Viridiplantae; phylum Streptophyta; class Magnoliopsida; order Escalloniales; family Escalloniaceae; genus Escallonia; species Escallonia herrerae. Next base: position 7,298 of record JAVXUP010004846.1, on the reverse strand, counting down.
CACTCTTCCTCATCATCGTCCTCCTCGACCATACTGCCAGGTTCGATACCTAACACTTTATAATGGTTTCTCTTGTCATGATCAGTCATCTTGTTACACAACGCACACTTTCGTAATTTTTTTTGACCCGTTGCTTCTTCAATCGGATTCTTCATGCGTATTGCTCGTTTTCGCCCTTTTGTTTGAGAAATAATTGGATCAAAAATGTCGTCCTCCTCACCTTGTAGGTCAGTGCCGTCAATGACTGGCTGTTTGGCTCGATTGAATCTACCGCCTGGAGTTGTCCGAGTAGTCGGAGTGTCCACAGTTTCTGGTAATGCCATCCTAAACTGTGCATGCTTAGCCTTATCCCGTGCGGCTGCTTCAACTTGATACCTGTACCCATCAAATGTCGACGCTGCATCCATTGATAAACCGTGCATGATGTTACAAAGGTGATTATATCGCAGCGTCTCAGATTGCTCGAAATCAACTGAAACATTGGGCACGTAAGGAATGTGACCGTGGACTCTGTTGGCTTCCTTCGTCCACCGTTCCAAGATATACGGTGGAGGGATTTCACTAGCATTCTTGGCGCTCAAAACCCTCAACGCGTGTCGACAAAGTATACCTTTATGCTCAAACAGTTGACAGTTGCAATTAACCAACCCGGTGTCCTTACAAACTGCTACGGTAAAATGTCGTCTGGTCCTCGGAGCCGACGAAGAGCACGGATTGGCGAAGTTCGTCACATTTGTCAAAGCATAAACCTTGATATCTCTGGTGGAATACTCGTGCAACTTTGTCATGCCATATTGATTCGACTTTAGTAGTTCCTCTTGAAACTGTCGAAACATTTCCTTGGTATAGACTTGAGCCGCATGAGCCTCTAAAGGTGAATAAAGTAGTATAGCTCTTTCTTTGCAAACTGTAGCCGCGTCGGCTTCTCTCTCACGGTACAATTGCCTGTCAACGGCTTTCTGCATCTCTAGTACGAACTCCGCTATACTTGAAGACTGGCCTACGTACCCATCAAAGAATGAATTCATAGCTTCGCTTCTCGAGGTCGTAGTCATTCCGGCTGCAAAAAACTTCTTGGTGTAGGCACCGACCCACTGTGTCTTGATCTCATACAACGATTGTAACCATTCGTGATTGTGCAAATAGTAAGTATCCATTAACGTGGCCCACCTCTCCTCGAACACGTCTACCGTCAACGATTTCTTCACACATGTATTAAAGTCAGTCTTGAATGACGGATGGTTTGCATATACATGGTGAAGCCGTTCGGGATATTTGTTGCTTATGTGCCATGTGCACAGGCCATGGTGAGTATCTGGAAGGACCTTAGCGATTGCATTTTTCATTGCCAGATCTTGGTCGGTGATGATGGTCTTTGGAGGAATATGATACATTGCTTGAAGCCACGTTTCAAATAACCACGTAAATGACTCCTCCGTCTCATCCCTAAGCAGGGCAAAGCCAAACGAGATTGACTGATAGTGGTGGTTCACCCCGGTGAACGGAGCAAAAGGCATAGAGTACTTATTGGTGCGGTATGTGGTGTCAAACGTCACAACATCCCCAAAATTTTGGTAAGCAGCTCTAGAACGGGGGTCCGCCCAAAATATAGTACTAATGCGGTTCTCATCATCCAGTTGGAGACTGTAAAAAAATCCAGAATTCTCACTCTGAAGGGACCTGAAGAGATCAAGTGTAGTTTGAGAATCACTCTTACCGAAAGACTCTCTCCTCTGAGCACGAAGTTCATTTCGAAGGTCTACTTCGTTGAAACTCAACTTGTCAATCCCCCCAACCTGGCTTGAGAAAACCCCCATCATCTTAGAAGGTGGAATTTTAGCCTCGGCCATTGTAAAAATTAGTTGTCTGTGTGCCGCGCTTATTTCTCGGTGTTGATGAATTTGACCAATCTTACTGGGGGTCATCAACTGATGATTATGGCTCAACTCCACTCCTGTGACAACCCAATGGTTTTCATTTTTTCGGTGTACTGCATACACATGGGCCTTGCAGCCGGTACCCGGAAATGTGTCCCGTTTTCTTTGTCTTGTTGTCCCTTCGTCACTGATCCGAACGACCGGAGTTACATGCGGTGCTCCTCTATGACACTCAAATAGTCTTGCACAAATTTGATCTGTATTCGCCCGTTTTCTAGTCGTCTTAGTTCTAATACCGAAACCTATCGTTTTCGAATATGCTCTATAGTATGCTTCAACTTCGTCCAGTGCTTGAAAAACTTGACCAACGTAAGGTGGATCAGAACCTTCACAAAAATTATTTCCTCCAGTTGCATCCATATTTATACTGTAATCTAAAAAATAAAAATTATATCATTCTCAACAAGTCATAATTTAAATAAAAGAAGAATAAAATTTATTTAAACCACCGTCTTTCGGGAAATTTGGTATAATGTAAAATTAGCAAAATAGCCCCCGATGAGCGGCAAATTACCGAAATGCCTCCGGGGGTTCATTATCACCCTAACGCCCCAAATCAGCTTCAAAACAACCTTTCAGGTGCTTTGCTTACATTTCTGGACTAAGAAATCCTTTGAAAAACTTAACGCTGCAAATTTACGAAAATACCCCTATCGGGGATGCGAATTACCAAAATGCCCCCTGACAAAAAAAATCTGAAAAGTGCTTTGAAATGGGATTTTAAGCTTCCTGAATTCACTCTTTAAAATAACTTTTCAGGTGTCTCACACCCTTTCCTGAACTAAAAGTTATTTTAAGCACAAATTTGTGTAATGTAAAATTAGCAAAATAGCCCCCGGGGGTTCATTGTCACCCTAACGCCCATCAAACCAGCTTCAAAACAACCTTTCAGGTGTTTTACTTACATTTCTGGACCGAAAAACTTTTTTTCGGGAAAATTACCAAAACACCCCTCGCGGGGGGGCAAATTACCAAAATGCCCCCTGGCTTCAGAAAATATCAAAAGTGCTTTAAAAAGCTATTTTAAGCTTCCTGAGTTCATTCTTGATCTAAAACGTATTTTACGGATTTTTCGCCTAAAAATCCCGAACCGGTGTCCGGATCGAGCGCTTAAAAGCCCGTTCGGCCAAAAAATTAGCTAACGGCTTCGGAATGGCCCGAATTCCTGGGGAATGGAACTTCCCAACACCCTAGGGTTCTCATAAAAGTTTCGCACGAAATCGCGCTGTCTTGATATTTTAAATTACACTGCAAAGTTACAAGGTTGCGCGTATCAGTTAACCCCTTTCTAGTCTTTGCAAAAATCTGAAATTTTTACCTGATACAGATCTTTTGAAAATAACTAGGGTCTCTGTTTTGTATTTTGGCAAAATCTAGCTCTAGCTATTTTTTATAAATTCGTGAAAAAACTGTCTAATTAAGTTTTCACCTTTAGCGACAATTACGCCCCGCAATCAGCTGCAAAACAACATTTCAGGCGTTTTACTTACACTTCTGGACTTAAAAGTCCGTTGAAAAACTTTTTCGGGAAAATTACCAAAATACCCCTCTCGGGGTGGCAAATTACCAAAATACCCCCTGGCTTCAGAAAATATCAAAAGTGCTTTAAAATGCTATTTTAAGCTTCCTGAGTTCATTCTTGATCTAAAAAGTATTTTACGGATTTTTCGCCTAAAAATCTCGAACCGGTGTCCGGATCGAGCGCTTAAAAGCCCGTTCGGCCAAAAAATTAGCTAACGGCTTCGGAATGGCCCGAATTCCTGGGGAATGGAACTTCCCAACACCCTAGGGTTTTCATAAAAGTTTCGCGCGAAATCGCGCTGGCTTGATATTTTAAATTACACTGCAAAGTTACAAGGTTGCGTGTATCAGTTAACCCCTTTCCAGTCTTTGGAAAAATCTGAAATTTTTACCTGATACAGATCTTTTGAAAATAACTAGGGTCTCTGTTTCGTATTTTGGCAAAATCTAGCTCTAGCTATTTTTTATAAATTCGTAAAAAATTCTATTTCTGACGCCCTAAAAAATCGCTATTTTGGAATTTTTCGAATGTAATACCCCGATTTGTCAAAACGTAATTTTGACGCCCTAAACACGAATTTTAGACTATTGTAAGAACAATTTAAGCGTAACACAATTTAAACAATCAATTGGTATGAACAAATTGAAAAATACTTACTTGTTTTAACTTGATATATTTCAAGAAAAATCCACCGATCTTCTAGCGGTTATCCACCGATCTTCTAGCGTAAATTTTTTTTGTTTGTATGTAGGTGAGATAGGGAGAATGAGGAGGGTGGAAAAAATGATTCGGGGAGGAGGGATTTTATAGAGAGAAAAGTGAGAGAGGAAGGGAAGAACCGTGAGTGAACAGCAGGGAGGGGGAGGGGGGAATGACACGTGGGGGTGGGGGGTAGGGTGGTAATGACACGTGGGGGAAGAGGGGGTTCACGGGTGGGGGAAGGGGGTTCACGGGTGGGGGAAAAGGACATAGGGTGGGGGCCACGGGGTGGGGGGCAAGGGGGGTGGGGGCAAGGGGGGTGACGCGTGGGGGGGCAAGGGGGTGGGGTCACGGAAGGCAATAATGCCAACCGCATGTAGGAGTTGCGGTTGGGCATTATTGCCACCATTTTCTCACGAGTTTTTCATTTTCTCGTGATATTTTCGTGAATTTCTCATATTATTTTCGTCCCTTTTCCGTCCTTTTTGCGCCACGTGGCCAACTTTTTCGTCCTTTTTGCACCACCTGGCCAACCGCTGCTCTTACCTGCGGTTCGGTGGAGAAATTGTTATTTCTCCACCGGTGGGTGTGGATCGGTCCCCATATATATATATATATATATATATATATATATATATATATATATATATGTATATATATATGTATATATGTATATGTATATATGTATATGTATATATATGTATATATGTATATGTACATATATATATACATATATATGTATATATACATATATATATATATATATATATATATGTATACATATATACATGTATATATATATATATATATATACATATATACATGTATATATATATATATGTATACATATATACATGTATATATATATATATATGTATACATATATACATGTATATATATATATATATGTATACATATATACATGTATATATATATATATACATATATATATATATATACATATATATATATATATATACATATATATATATATATACATATATATATATATATAGGAGTTGATCCGTTAATAGCGCTACACAAGTCTATCAACGCGATCTGGCCGTGGCCCAGATCTTTTTTAAAAAATCTATTAAACGTCCGCTACACAGTGTAGCGGATAGATTTTTTTACCAAACTGCCCCCCAATCCCATCCGCTACACAATGTAGCGGACGAATTTTTGACCCTGGCATTTGTCAAGCAAAAAGCCATCATCTACACTGTGTGGTGGACGACTTTTTGCCTGTCACATGTCACATCAATCCACATCATGTTCACATGTCACATCTTGTCCCCACGACCGTCATTCGCTACACTGTGTGGCAGATTACTCGATAGATATACCTTAGAGTGCCCTAATTCCCATCTCTTTTTTCATTTTGATCTACTTGAGATCCACTTGCTTCCATTTTCAGCTCCCTTCAAGTTTCAACTTGCTTCAAGCAATGTAAGTTTGTGAATGATGAAGTTTTCTTTATGAGTTGAATGTTGAAGTTTCTTTTTTTTTTTTTGGATGGATATATAGATTTTTTTGGGTTTATGTTTGTTGTATTTATCAGTCTATTCATCAAAGTAATTTTAATTTGTGATGTTCAAGAAATTAATTCGTTAACTTTAAAAAAATTATTATAATTAAATTTGAATTTTTGAGATTATGTTTGTTGGCTTTTGGCATGCTAAATTTGTCTATTCATCTTAATAATTTTAATTTTTTATTTTTGAGAAATTAATAATTGTTAAATTGGAGATACTTTTGAGATTATGTTTGATATATTTGTCATGCTAAATTGGTTTATTCATCAAGGTAATTTTGATTTGTTATGTTCAACAAACTCTTTGATAGTTAAGCGTAATTTATTTCTACATAGGTTTTGTTTTGCAATATCTGATTTCGTGTCAAGCTCCAACACCCCAGTAGATGCTAGTGATCCGTATTTAGGGCGAATATTTCAAACATTGGAGTAAGCCGAAGAATGTTTTAGAGCGTATCCTAAATAAGTATGCAAGTCAAATACGATTAATTAATTAGGGAAGAGAAATTATACAAATGTCTTTAGTCCTTGGGTTTAAACTTCTTTTTTCATCTTCTCTACTTCTCTCACTTCCACACCCCTCTCTATCCCTCAAGTACCTCGGACATGGACGTGGCCAGATTTATGATGACCGTCGCTCAAGAGTAAAGGTCAAATGTTCTATGACAGTCACTCAAGAGTCAAGGTCAGGCGTTCGTGTAAAAGATAAGAAAATCATGATTTTTAGTGATTTCACCGTCACTCTTGTTTTTGAGAAGCCCCGATCTCAAAAAAACTATTTCTTTATTTTGTTAACTCGTTTAATATTTTACTCAATATATAGAACGTATTTTACTACTTTGGAGGAATGTAGGAAATTAATTTTGAGTTTTTTTTTGCAATTTTAAAGATTCATGTGCTTATTTGGTGGAACTTCGAGGTGATTCTTGTGTTCTCGATGGAGGTATAGACATTAGAAAGTGATAATTGCAATGTGGTGGTAAAATTAAAGAAGAAAAATGAAAAAAGATTTTAGAACAATGGCCAAATGAATATTTGTCATAGAAAGAAAAAACTTTCTGAAAACTGACCTGTTTACCTGAGTGGTTACCCGGACCGTATCCACAGGGTAAAGGTATATGAAAAGGTTTTCCAAAAAATTGGATAATTTTTACCCATACTCATTTTACCTATACCCGACAGTAATACCCAAAGGTCGGCGAGTTGACCCGTTTGCCAAGCCTAATCTATTATCCTTATTTCCTCCTTTCCTTTCACTTTCGCTCCAAACTCGAAAACAAAATTGTTCTTCCACAAAACCATTCTCCTTTTAGGATTTGAGCATTAAAGCACGGGGTGGAGTGGATAATTAGCGGTATTCGTGTTTCTCAATGTGTTTGCATTGATGGACAATTTTATTTATAGACACAATGTGCTGGATTTGTTACTAGCACAACAAACGGGTTCATGAGGTCTTTTATTTCTTATGCCCAAGTATTAAATTTTAGCAGAAAAATAATGGATGGTCCAAGAACAATGCTTCTAGCTATCTAGAATTGTTAAATGTATCATAAAATAATTTCATGCATTCCTTGGTCCCCCTTTTATCACATCAAACCCATTCATC
>JAVXUP010004845.1:0-25492 GCA_033070095.1 Escallonia herrerae | reverse complement strand
TCATACCCGCACTGGCCGAGCTCATTACGCCATTTCAACACTTGACGCGTAAAAGCGCACCGTGGAATTGGGGCGCGCCCCAACGGCAAGCATTTGAACAGATTAAGGCGGTCCTCATGTCACCGCAAACCATGGTCGTACCACAACGAGGCATCCCACTCCTACTCTACCTGACTTCCACACCCAGATCCATCGGGGCTTTGCTTGCCCAAGAAGTCGAAGGTGTCGAGCGTCCTGTTTATTACCTCAGTAGAGTGATCAGAGGGCCCGAAGCCAACTACTCCGAGCTCGAGAAACACTGTCTAGCCTTGGTGTACGCCTCACAGAAGTTCAGACATTACTTTCTAGCGCATCAGATCACACTCGTCACCAAGGCTGACCCGCTCCGTTACATGCTTACACGTCCCGCCCTGTCTGGCCGACTCACACGGTGGTTGCTGCTGTTGGCCGAATTCGGTTTATCTATCAAGAATCCTACAGCTCTGCGGAGCCAAGCACTCGCAGACCTCCTGGCCTTCTTCCCACGCCAACAATGTGAACCGATATCGGATCAACTGCCGGGGGAGGAGACAGCCCTCATCACCGACATCGATGGACTGTGGACGCTTGAATTCGACGGCTCTGCCACTAGCAAAGGCCCCAATGGCACGCCCCTCCGGCAAGGGGGTGCCGGCATAGTCTTGCGGGCACCAGACGGTGTTACCACTTCATTATCCTTCAAACTTGCATTCCCGGTGTCTAACAACGAAGCTGAATACGAGGCACTTGTCATTGGCCTCATGATCGCCGTCAGTATGGGGGCTAAGGCGCTGTGTGTGAAAGGAGATTCAAATCTGGTCATGAAGCAGGCGGACGGGGAGTTCGCGGTCAAAGAACCAGCCTTGGCACCTTATCGTGCCTTGGTGCAACACTTGGAAGGAAGACTCGGTCATGTCCAGTATGAACATCACAATAGGTGCCACAACAGACATGCGGACTGCTTGGCCACGATCGCGTCAAAGATAGAGGTCGATGGTGAACAACGGATGCTAACCATCGTCAAGAGAATGGAACCATGCACAGCACTGAACCTAGTCCCGAGGGACGTTACTGCGGACGATTGGAGGCAACCTATCATCGACAAACTTAAAGCGCCATCTCTTGCTCATGCCTCCACCCTTACAGACTTTTCAATGATGGGAGATGTCTTATACAGGCGGTGTCCCGGAGGCACTCTAGCAAGATGTTTGGCACCGGAAGAGGCAAAACACAAATTACAGCTCGGCCACCAGAAGTGTTGTGGCTTCGACGGTCCCCCTCTGTATCGTCGCCTCCAGCGTATGGGATTATATTGGCCATCCATGGCCAAGGACGCCTCGGATATACAAAAGGATTGTCCCGAGTGCCTGTATGCACCCGACGGTGCCGAAGCTCTTGTCATTGACATCGAGGGTGACTGGCGCCAGCCTTTCATCCAGTATCTATCCCACGGGATTCTACCACCTGACCGCGGCTCAGCACGATCCATCAAGCGCAAGGCAGTCAGGTATTTTGTGACGGAAGGCGAGTTATTTCGCAAGGGATTTTCGGGACGCACCCTGCGATGCTTGCAAGGTGCCCAAGTGGTCAAAGTCATTAACGAAGTACACAATGGTGATTGTGGTGAACATCAAGGCTCCCAGAAGCTGTATGCAGAATTACTAAGATTGGGGTATTATTGGCCGACTATGGAATCCGACTCCATCTCGCATGTCCGACGCTGCCAACCCTGCCAGCGGCACGCCGACAGGATACACTCGCCAGCATCCGACTTGCACATGATCTCAGCACCTTGGCCATTTCATTCTTGGGCCCTCGACCTCATCGGCCCCATCCACCCGCCGTCCAGAAGCCATTCATGGATCATGGTTGCTACTGAACGCTTTACGAAGTGGGTTGAAGCCGTACCTCTGCGGAGAGCCACGGGAGGTGCCGTTTCCAACTTCTTACGCGACGTCATCTGTCGTTTCGGCATCCCTCGATGTATTATATCTGACAATGGCACCCCATTCATTAACCGAGAGGTTCGAACTCTCATGGAAAGGTACAACATCAGCCATGCCACATCAACTCCCTATTACCCGCAAGGTAATGGTCAAGCTGAAGCGTCCAACAAGACTTTGCTACGAGTATTATCGCGAATGGTGCATGACGCCGACCGGTCGTGGTCCGAACAACTGAATCTGGCACTCTGGGCCTACAGAACATCCATGCACACAGCGACAAAGGCCACGCCTTCTCTCTCGTCTACGGGGACGAGTGTGTGGTACCTGCCGAGATCGCAGAACCATCGGCTCGACTTTCCCTAAGCAGCAGTCTCGGAGATGAAGAAGCCCGGCTCGCGGCACTTGACGGCCTCGACGAACGACGAGCCACGGCCCTGCGCCGCATGAAGAAGTATCATGAGCAGCTTACGAAAGCTTATGGGAAGACCGTCAAGCCACGTTCGTTTATCGAGGGCGACCTTGTTCTTCAAGCTGCCAAGCATGTGCGGGCCAACATGTCAGCTCCTAAATTCACGCCAAACTGGGAGGGCCCTTTCACGGTGCACGAAGCCCGCACTAATGGCTCGTACCTCCTGCTCAACCACGACGACGGTCAGGTCTCGGCCCCCATCAACGGCCGCTACCTGAAGAAGTATTATGTGTAGTCGCGTCATAGAACGCGCCCTCGTAGCATTTTTGTACATGCGACATTGCTTGCAGACTTGTATTTTTTTGTTGATCTGTGTAGCGTTCTACACTAGTCATGTAATGGTGTTTTGTACCGCGTCCTATCAATACAAAGTCATGCTGTTACCTCAACTTCTGCCCAGCTGGCACTCATTCTCAACCTATGCTTCCTAAGTCACTTTCTACGAGCGGGAATGGGAGAGCATTCACAAGTAACCGAAACAAGCAAGACATTCAAAAAAAAAAGAGAGAAGAAAGAAGAGAGCAACCGAACATAACATACAATAAGCCGAGACCATCAAAAATATGTACATATACATCAAACGTTTACTAGCCGTCGTTAAGCACTACAACTACGGCAAAGTAACATACAAGCTAGGAAAGTCTAGACAACAGCGATGCAACTGGGTGGGAGCTGAATGCCTGAAGTACCTCCCGCTCCGCTTGTACCTCTGACCATCCAGCATCAAGCTCGGCCTGTCGCCCTAACCGCTCTGACTCTCGCCCGTCCACCTCACCTCGCCGCCTCTGTAGATCGGACAACTGCCTCTGCAAATCGACGAGCTGTCTCTCTATCTCTGCCACCTGCATGTCAATCCCGGCCAACTCTGCCGTGATCTCTGACCGCTCTGCCTCTAATCCTGTGCGGCGCCGCTCCAGCAACATCTCCCGCATAACCACGACTGCACGCCTCTCATCCATATCGTGGCTGACGCTCCTCGATCTAAAGAAATCTGCTAGCCAGTCCAGCTGCATACCTAGCGATGTGAACGGAGCGAACTCTGAAAGCGACCGAGCAACGAACTCTGCAGTCCAACCCGACGACGGCACACTGGCGAACGGCAGCAACCACTCCATAAACCCTGCAGACACCCACATCCGTAGTACTGGGTTCTCTACCACCACGCTCTCGAATGTCTGCGGGAACGCTGCCTTCACCAGTTCTAACCGGCGCACAGTCTCCGCCGGTAGCTGGAGGCCCCCCCAAGCTGCCACATCCACCTGACCGCTCGAGGATCCTCTACTCATATCTCCGACTGTCGCGCCACTGCCGCCCGCTGCAGAAATCTCCGACATCCCACCCGCCCTCTGCGCCCCAATCGTGGCTGAGTGCATCGCCAGAAGAGTAGCTCCGACCTCAACCACGGACTCCGGCAATGTGTCATGCCGTCGCACCACCACGGCCTGAACCGGTGTCTCTCGCTCACGAATCGAGGCAGCAACAACAGACTCAGGCTCCGCCATTTCGCCACCATCACCTCCCACAACCTGCGTCTCCATGCCTGTCCACCAGTCCTCGTCAATGTCGAACATCACCGTATCGCTCCCCTCTCCGCCGTATAGTGCCCCCACCGTTTCCTCAGTAGCAGGCAATGGGCTCACCCTCCTCGGCACACTGGCCGTCAATAGCTCAACGGCCTCGGTCTCGTCACTGTCAACTAATCTGCCGGCCTCGGCTGCCATAGCCTCCTCGCCTGCGATCTCAGTCTCGGCCTCGCTCCCCCCCGCGACCGCCTCTTCCTCGTCCCCCTGGCAAAACCGCTGTCAGTTCACAGATTATGAGCAATATGCAAACCATATTTATACGACAAAAAGAAAGGACAGAAGCAAACCTCAGAGTCTAGCTCCTCTAATACGTCGCGCGGCCTCTTCGCCCCTGATAGGTGTGGGGCTGAGGTACCAGCACTAGCCTGACGAGCTGTCTCCATCATCCCCACTCGCAATGCCGACAAGGGCCCCTTGCCGGCCCCCGGCACCCTCGGCACCTCGGCAATAGGCTCCTCCCCACGGTCCTCCCCGGGAGCAGCGTCCCCCAACTCTACGGCATCCTCCTCCGCCTCCCTCTCCGAGCTCGGAACAGAACTCCCGGTCACCAGTGACAGCATCCCGCACTGCCTCGCGACTGTGGCCGATATCAAACTCAGGGCTCGGTCACATGCGAACACATCTACCTGTCGACGTGTGCCTGACGGCTGTGCCAGCCATCCGGCCCAGCTCCCTCGCAGTCGCTCCCACCAATGCGCATAATCCGCGGTCACCGCCCCTGCCACCTCTGTCCCTGGCTGCCTCCACTCTGTCGTCGGTGCCGGCCACTCGCGGGCTCTGTCATATAGTGTATACCCAAAAGCCGTCGCCACACTCCAAGGGCTGTCATAACCGCATGGGGGCTCTAGATCGTACCCGAACGCCAACGACAGACGGTCCGGGCAATACCTCGCCACATAATAGCAGCACTCGGCGGGCTTCCCGCCATCATCTGTCAATACCGGGAGCCAGCCGGGAAAATACGCGACCAATAGCGCCAGCTGTCCTGGCGCTAGCTCGCCTCTCCGGCTCAGATCTGTCGTCACCTCCTGCACGTGCAGCCATGGCGGCGTACCATATGACGCATGCATCTCCATATAGGGCCGTCGCTCACATTCCCCCCGTTTGTCTAGAATCTGTGCCAACGGGCACCCCGGCCTCCTGATGCCTGCCCAAGCAAAAGCCCGAGACCCGCTACACCACAACGCCACCTGCCGCGACCTGCCTGGACGGGTCACTGTCCCCATCGTCGGTGACGGGTGTGCGAGTGGGTATCCGTCAGGACGGTACCCTGGAAAGCACTCGTACAGGTACCTCTGCAAAAACATCCAGTCCACGTATGTCGCCACCTGATACCGACCATACGACCGCTTCACGTCATTCACGAACTGATCTAGCCGCGAGTATAACGTGCCCAAGTACACCGGAGCCAAGCCGACCCGCCTTCCCTGCGCCATCCTAATGGCCAAGGGAAACACCCTCGGGGAAATGCCATCCTCAGGTGTCCCCTCAAACACAAACCTGCAAACAACGACCGGCAACATATGTCAGTTTGACGTTTTACAGGGCAAGCAGGACATACGATATATTCACAAATAATCACACGACAGTACAAAATTTACCTCGATAAGAACATCGCCAAAAACGCCACCAACTCGTACCGATCGCTGCCATGATACGGACCCATCACAAACTGGGCAGCATTGCCCAACTTCTGGCCTGTCCTCGCCTGCGGCGTGCCGTAGAACTGGCGCAGCCACCCACCGTACGTCCCCTTCCGGTGCCTCTTCGTCTCCGCCAAAATGTCCAGTAGCTGCGTCTGCAACAACCGCTCCTCCCCGCTCAGCCGGGTCACCCGTGCATCCACCTCCCCGTGTATCGGCAGCCCTGTCAGCATCAACACATCGAGTAACGTCGGCCCGATCTCCCCGAACTCGGTCACGAACGTATGCGACTGCGTGCTCCATCTTGCCAGCAATCGGGTCATCCCTGGCGTATCCCTATATAACTCCACCCCCCTCGCCGTAACATTGATCGCCGGTAACAGCCCTAGTGCCTGCAACACCTGCGCCCTCACCGGTGTCTCCAACATATGCTCACACCAAAAGTCCCACCCTACCGGCATCGCACTATGGCCCTTGAACATCACCGGCGACCAAGGTATGTCCTCTCTCCCAATCAACAATGCCGGTACATACCTCGGCGACATCACAGGCGCCTCCGCCGGGCTCGGCGCGCGAAGGTAGGGTGACGACAGCCGAGGCTCCTCTCCCATCGACGGACCACCCCACGGTGTCCTGAACGCTCCGTCTGCCACACGAATGGCCAACTCCCTCCACAGCTCACGGTCCGGTACACACGGTACTACTCCCCTCACCCCCAGCAATGTGTTTGTTTTATCTGGCTCCGGATCGTAGGACCTCCTACCGCCATCATCAAAGGTCAATGGCACTGCCGCCTCGACACCCACTGACGGTGTGGCCTCATCGACTGGCGGCGCCGGCACAGGTACAGTCATCATATCCCGCGGGGGTCGCGATGTACCCGTCGCGGCCCCTCGCGGCTTCGCCCACATCTTCTGCCGAACTTTTTTCGCTGCTGGCGTCGCTCCGGGCTGTGAGGATGGGACTTGGGCCTGTCGGACACCCTGCGTGACCGACCCCCCTTGACTGGCCGACCCCCCATGTGCGGCCGACCCCTCTCGTGCGGCCGACCCACCGTGGCTGGCCGACACCCCATGCGCGGCCGACCCCTCTCGCTGGGCCGACCCCCCTTGCCCGGCCGATCCTCCTCGCTGGGCCGACCCACCCCGACCGGCCGACCCCCCACGTGCGGCCGACCCCTCTCGTGCGGCCGACCCACCGTGGCTGGCCGACCCCCCATGCGCGGCCGACCCCTCTCGCTGGGCCGACCCCCCCTGTCCGGCCGACGCCCCTCGCTGGGCCGACCCCCCTCGTGCGGCCGAGCCCCCGTGGCTGGCCGACCCCCCTCCCCTCGCAGAGCCACCGACTGGCCGACCCCCTGGCCCCGACGACCCCTCGCCCAATTCCACCTCTTCTCTCACCATCCCTTTTTCTCTCTTCTTTCTCTCTCTCTCTCTCTCTCTGACTTGCGTAGGCACAAATGGCGGTGCCTCCGCCCTGCCCCCCTCCGCTCCTTATATAGGGGTGGGCAATTTTCTTTTCTTTTTCTTTTTATTTTTCTCTTTCTTTCTTTCTTTTTCTATTCTTTCTTTCTTTCTTTTCTTTTTCTTTCTTTTTTCCTTTACTTTACGCTCCCGTCCGCCGGCGCCTCGCCACAGTTTGTCGACCACGCGCCGTCACCGCTATGACCGCAGTGCGCGCCCGCGCGCCACCTCCACGACCTTCGTCGCACGCATTCACATGACAGCTCCGCGACAGGCCCCGTCGCCCGCGTGCCATCTCCTTGAACCGCGTCGCTTGTGCCAACTCATCGCGCCCTTTACAACGCGCGCTCAACGCCAATGGTCACTTGATGCACTACCGCGACGTTCGTCGCCGCGCCCGTGCGCCATTCTCATCATGCGTGCCCTCGGCACCAACTATAGCTCCGCGACGTTCGTCGCCGCGCCCGTGCGCCATCTTCATGATACGTGCCCCCGGCACCAAGTATAGCTCCGCGACGTTCGTCGCCGCGCCCGTGCGCCATCTTCATGATACGTGCCCCCGGCACCAAGTATAGCTCCGCGACGTTCGTCGCCGCGCCCGTGCGCCATCTTCATGATACGTGCCCCCGGCACCAAGCGTAGCTCCGCGACGTTCGTCGCCGCGCCCGTGCGCCATTCTCATCATGCGTGCCCCCGGCACCAAGTATAGCTCCGCGACGTTCGTCGCCGCGCCCGTGCGCCATTCTCATCATGCGTGCCCCCGGCACCAAGTATAGCTCCGCGACGTTCGTCGCCGCACCACTTTCATGACATGTGCTCCGGCACCATGTATTGTCCCCGCGACAATCGTCGCCATGACCATGCACCACGACCATGTTACAAGCCTCCGGGCATAACACCCGTTCACCACACCATGCGCCCCCGCCACGGGCATGGAAGACCTTCAACCCACTCTCTAGAGTGTGCGGCATTCTGGAGGCTCCGCTCGTAGTGCTCCTGCACGAGGACCCCTCCCTGCGGCATGGGCTGAGCGCCAGCACGGGCTAGTGCCATCACCGGCACAATCAACTACGGGATGGGCTCACAACCTTGAAGCCATCGCCGGCACAATCAACTACGGGATGGGCTCACAACCTGGAAGCCATCGCCGGCACAATCAACTACGGGATGGGCTCACAACCTGGAAGCCATCGCCGGCACAATCAACTACGGGATGGGCTCACAACCTTGAAGCCATCGCCGGCACAATCAACTACGGGATGGGCTCACAACCTGGAAGCCATCGCCGGCACAATCAACTACGGGATGGGCTCACAACCTTGAAGCCATCGCCGGCACAATCAAACTACGGGATGGGCTCACAACCTTGAAGCCATCGCCGGCTCAATCAAACTGCTACACGGGCTTAGCGTCATCGCCGGCTCCATTACCAGGAACCTTGGCCCCCGCAGCAACAGGGGCTGTAACCACATCGTTTATGCATGCGACGCCCGCTCGGGTTGCCCCTCCGCGCCCGCCGCACGCAGGGGGCTTATGTTCATACCCTATTCTGGTCGCACCCCAAGACCCGCCAAGGGACCCACTTTGCACGACACATCACCCAGTCAGCGGTCAACTTTTCAACGCTCGAGGGCCGGTCAAAGCAACGCATGCTCAAGTCACGTGAACCATTCGTGAAGCGACTTCGGCGTGCCTTCCATCCCAAGGGGTCGGCCTCCCCAAGGGTCGGCCTCCCTTGGGGGTCGGCCATCCCAAGGGGTCGGCCTCCCTTGGGGCTCGGCCATCCCAAGGGGTCGGCCACCCTAGGGGGGTCGGCCTCCCCAAGGGGTCGGCCACCCTGGGGGGTCGGCCACCCCGAGGGGTCGGCCTCCCTCTAGGGTCGGCCTCCCCAAGGGTCGGCCACCCTCGGGGGGTCGGCCTCCCTCTAGGCTCGGCCTCCCCCAAGCGTCGGCCTCCCTTGGGGGTCGGCCACCCCATGGGGGTCGGCCACCTGCCTTGAACACCGACGCCGTCACCTTTGACCCCACCCCATTGTCACGACGACCGTCGCTCGCGGCCGCACTCCGCCATAGTCGCGACAACCGTCGCTCTCGGCCGTGCCCCTTCGTCGCGATGACCGTCGCCCGTAGTCTCGATGACCGTCACTTGTGGCCGCTCTGTCGCCATGACAACCGTCGCTCACGGTCGCGCGCCATCCACGCAACGACCCTCGTCGCTCGGAGATCACTCTGCGACCCTCGTCGCCCGCACTCAACCGCGCCCCATGCGCTGCAATCATGTTATATGCTTACGGGATAGGCTACTCCTCCAGGACACTATCTCCGCCAGGGTGCCTGCGTGACTAGCCTACGTGCTCTGGCACTGGGGGCTCGCGTCGGCACCCCTAAGGACTATGACCCCCGGGTCACTCGGAGACGGGAGCAGGTCTTCGGAAGGGCATCTTGCCTAGTCCACCTGGCAGCTGGGCGTCGGGTCTTCCCCGCCGCTGCCAGACCTGTGGGATTCAGTAAGGGCTTGGACTGGAGGCTGGGGCAACGGGCTACTCTGACCATGCTACCGCGGCATGATCAGTCTCCTCAGACAGGCAGAGAGATGTTGCAAGGGCAGGGCAGCACGAACTTAGGAACCGGCAGTCCAACGAAGGGTCAGTGCGTTGGCCCCCTGGCGACGTGTCGTTCCCAGGGGGCGACACATGTCAACTTATGACACATGCACATTTTTGCCTATAAATAGTGGACTTTGGAGCTTTTTCAAGGATCTTTTTCTCATTTGGACTTTTCACTTTCTCTCTCTAAAGAAACATTCTCTCTGGAATTCTAGTGAGAGAAATATACTTGAACTCCCGTCTACGGACCCTGGACGCCATACCCTCATCACGGACTGTAGACTGTCGGTCCTGTTCATCGTCACCCTGCCTGCGCAGCACTGCCAGCCCTCACGACCTGTCTGGGGAGCCTTGTCCTCGGCCCTTGCGCCGTCCTTGCTGTCTCCCACGTTGCCTACCTGGAAGCCAACTCAGACCGCATCCTTTGTGGCACCTCCACGTATCATCGAACCATTTCCGGCATCATCACCTTTTACGCATTTATTTATTCAAGCCGCTCTCAACCTTAGATTTTTCCAGATATTTGCGCTCCCCCGCCCCTGCCCCGGCCCCCGTTCCCGCTTTGTGCAACTAAGCTTAAAATACGTGATCAGGCCTATTCTTATTTGCACTAAATTGCACCTTATTTTCCCTGGTAAGAGATGGTATAGTTTGTATTGCAATCTGGCCAGAGGGACAATAGAAATTTGTCACTTGGAGATTGATGGGAGGATATATGGATGTTGAGATATCATTGAGAAGACCAATCCGTTATTGGTTCTTTAAAACTAACTTGGCTGTAACATGTATTTTGATTTACATAGTAAAAACTGTTGTTGAGATGTGCAGTAAGGAAATGCATAAAACCCTTTGGAAATATAGAAGATCCCAGCTCGGTGAACTTGGCTTCTTATTGTTCAATGTTTTCGTCTTTTCTTTACCATACAATCTTTTAGTTTTGTGAACTATTTACGATAGGAAATTTTTAAAGAACCTACAAAATATATGTTTGTGAGTAGCCTCTCTAATTTACAATTAGATGCCCAGCTACGGTCGGCCATCTTGAAGTGATTATTCAAGCACCAGAAGTCCAGTCTTGTACTCAAAGAATTCGTCCCTGAAATACAAAGGGAAGATCAACATTGATGTGCTAGAACACTGCCATTTCCAGGAGAGCACGTGTTTAGACTTTGCCAAATAGAAGAAGAAGCAGAATCTGAATTTCTAATTCATACTACTATGTTTCATGCAGATATTCCTAGATATGGCAGTACCGGTGGATGCTCAAGGGGACATGCTTGACAACATAGAAACACATGTAAGGAAGACTTCTCGGTATTTTTGTAACTTGAGCAACACTTCATAAAAAAAGATGGAACCAAAGGTTCATCAAGTTCTAACATATGTGAAATGTGGTAATAGACATAAAAATTAAAAAAAAGTACCGACGTTATCTTTGAGTCTTTATTTTCTCTATTACCATTTTTCAGGTTTCAAATGCGGTAGACCATGTGCAGGACGGCAATAATGCCCTCCAGAAGGCAAAAACTTTACAAAGGAACTCTAGGAAATGGATGTGCATTGCTATCCTCATCCTTCTTATAATTGTTGTCGTGGTGGTTGTGGGGGTGCTCAAGCCATGGAACAGTAACAAGGGCACCTAGCCCTGCTTCCCCATCACTTGAAATGTATAATCCTAGCAGAGATGCTGCTAGGACTATTGGATTTCAACCTTCTGCATTTTGGGTCTGACTCATTGTCTATATTACAGTTGGTGTTGCATGTGCATTAACTTCTTCGGAGTACATATATAGTAGAATTTACTTATTTTTTTAAAACAGGATAAATGGTTAATTTTTATTGCATCTGAAAAACTGAGTGTATTCTTTTGGACAGTTAGAAAGATGTTTAATTTTTACTGCATCAAAGAAAGTGGAAGTTGGTTCTTTTGGCTGACCGTTCCTAGTAAACGACCTAAACGGCATTTGGAAACCTGTTATCCCAAGTTAACCATGGTTAAACAGCCTTTGCAACTCTAATCGACGTGGCGACATCTTCTCCTTCAAAACTTCTTTTTACATGTGTAACCATCTAGAACCATATTGGGTGAGATTACGTGAACACTATACATTGAAGGGAGAGACATTTTTTTTTTTTTTTGTAACTTGTGAAAAAGCATTTACAGTTGCACAATGCTCTGGAAGAATGGCCTCTTGTTTATCTTTCATTTGGATTGCCACCGCACTGGGGTCGGTCTTGTGTGATATTCTGGGGGAGGGTTTAACCTTGGCCGTAGGCTGTCTGGTATCACGGAGTTGTAGATTGACAAACTAATTGTATGGCCTTAGTGTCATCACTTGCCAGTTGCTAAGTTAGGCAAATCAACACTAGGAGAATAAGAGAATAAGACAGCACACAAAGATAACTCTTGAAGAGAGTTTGCATTGATCGAACACTAGAGTACAATGTTGATGGTTTGGGCAAACGGGCCCTCCCCATTTATAGTAACCCACCTCCTCAATATATGGTTCAAATCAATCCCATCCCATAATATACAATTACAATCCATAATATTTTGGTGAAATTTCTAGATGTTACAAACTACCATGCTATTGTAGAAAACTCGGCCAAGTATAAGAAAAACTAGATTAGACTGGAATATTCTAGAAATTGTCATGCAGTCCGTCCAGTAAGCAACAATGTGCGCGCGTCCAGTAAATGTTTGCATTGTTGATTGCATGGACAAGCCTCTAAAATTTGGTGGATGTGACATTCTCCTCCACCTATGCTGGTAACACCCACATCACGTCTTGCTCGTGACACGCCCCGGATCATGTCTTGGAATTCTCACATAGTATCCGCAGGTTTCAAGCGACAAGGCAAAGGCTATAAATCATGAAAATCAGCTAGGTGACTTTGGACAAATTTCTTCCTAGGTAGTGTCCGGCGATTCAATAAAACGTTTCCAATGTAGGAAGTCACGTTTAGTTCTCTAGTAAACTCCTGTTGGAGATATTTATGCCTCCTTTGCTAGAAGATAATTCTTTACCATGTCAACAAGGTCTCCCATATTTTCAGGGGATGCTTGTTGAGCAAGAATCAAAGATGAGTGTTGAGCAAACTCCTCGAGCAATAGTAGCGAAGGTAACTCTTGAATCCAAGTTATTGATTGGCGATTTCTCAGTATTAAAATGATCATAGTATTATTTAAGTTATACTTGGGTCCTTGCACAACCCATAGAAGTTCAAAGGAGTTTTTGCGCTACACTTGACTTGTGAGAAAGCACGAAACGACTCCATGAGCTACGCCTAAAAGGAGATTAATCTCAAGGGGATGTGCTAGAACCACATGAGCAGACCCCTTAAGGGTGACATAAAAGGCAAAACACATGATCTGATTAGGAATGAGATGCACATTCATGCAAGATGAAAATCGCGCAAGGTTCTTAATAGGATCAATTGTGCTATCAGAGGATCCATATGGAGGCATTTAAAGCCCAGGGGCCTTGGAAAGAGCTCGACGTCTTCGATGAAAAGGCAATCAATGATCTTTGGCACACTGATCTTAAACTTGTTAGAGTGGCATTTCAAAGAACGTCTGACAAGTAGATGTTGTGTTGAGAATTGAGCTCCAGAGTAGTAATCCTTTAGGCGAGCAAATCTCAGGTGCATGACGATGATGTTCTTTGTTGTTCGAGATAGCAATATGTGTTCGTCTATGGTAAACATCTTTTCTGTGCACTTGGGCAAATCTAGTTATGAGAACATGTTTTGTTGATGGTGGACGATGAGTATACGATTCTTCAGGTTCATGACGAGGAGGATAAATGTGACATCGATGGATGGATCATGGATGGTTGATGACTCACAACGTTCATCGATGCTTGCAGCTGTTCGATGGAATGTTGCATGGCTTGGACAGTAGCTAGCAGATCGGGCGGCTCAGTTGCTATTGAGGGAGAAGCGGAAGGCTGCGCCACAATGGATATTAGTGGAGTGCACCCATTAGGCATTGGTTTTGTGATGCGAACAATCTGTTGAACGACTTTTAGCACAGGAGAAGGAGGTCGTGTGTTGTCCTACCAACACTCTTCAACCGTGTTGCCAACCTATTCTGGTCACACCCAAGGGCCTACCAGAAGTCCCATTTTTTGCATGACATGTCACCTATTCAACGGTCAACTTTTCACCGTTGTCGACATGTCACCCAGTCAACGGTCAATTTTTCAACGCTGTCAAACCGGTCAAAACATACACGCACTCGCAAGTTACGTGCATTGTTTTCGTTGACTTTCTGTGCGACTAAACTTATTCTATCGCCAATGCGACAACACCAACACTTGGAAAATCTACAAGAGGAATCGCGGCATGCCTTCCCCTAAGGGGGTCGGCCACCTCCCTTAAAGGGGGTCGGCCACACCCTCTGAAGGGGGGGGGGTCGACCACCTCCTTAAGAGGGGGTCGGCCACCTCCCTGAAAAAAGGGGGGTCGGCCACCCTAGTTCCGGGGGGCCGTCGACGCTCCTTTTTTGCTTCTCATTCACGCACAATGGTCCCTAACGCTTACTCATCACTGCGATGGCACGACGCCCTTTGTCGCCCGTATATCGTCGCCGCAATGACCGTCGCCCGCACGCCGTCTTCGCGACTCGTCCCACGCACGCCGTCTTCGCGACCTTTGTCGCCCGCGTCCTCGAGATCACTCCGCGACCCTCGTCGCCCGAACGTCATTCTGCAACCCCTGTCACCCTGAAGTCACTCCGCGACCCTCGTCGCCCACTCACTCAGCCGCACTCTTGTGCCGCACCGCTGATACAGTTGTGCCCCCGGGCTCTCTGTCACTCTACGGTGCCCTCGGCGCCACTCACTTCACCAGACCCGTGCGCCATGTCTATGACATGTGCCCCGACACCAGGTATGGTCTCGCGACAGTCGTCGCAGCGCCCGTGTGCCACTTCCATGACATGTGCCCTCGGCACCAGATATGGTCTCACGACAGTCGTCACCGTGCCCATGCGCCACAATCAATGTCTCGTGCTGTAGGCAGCCCGCCCATGCACCACAATCAATGTCTCGTGCTGTAGGCACCGTGCCCATGCGCCAGAATCATGTTGTATGCTTACGGGATGGGCTCACAACCTTGAAGCCATCGTAGTTACAATCACAGGGGGGCTCTGGCCCTCGCAGCGGGATGGACTCTCAACCCTATAGTCATCGCCGCCACGGGATGGGCTCACAACCTTAAAGCCATCACCGTCACAATCACAGGGGGGCTCCGGCCCTCGCAGCGGGATGGACTCTCAACCTTATAGTCATCGCCGCCACGGGATGGGCTCACAACCTTGAAGCCATCACCGTCACAATCACAGGGGGGCTCCGGCCCTCGCAGCGGGATGGACTCTCAACCTTATAGTCATCGCCGCCACGGGATGGGCTCACAACCTTGAAGCCATCACCGTCATAATCACAGGGGGGCTCCGGCCCTCTCACAGCGGGATGGACTCTCAATTTTATAGTCATCGCCACCACGGGATGGGCTCACAACCTTGAAGCCATCGCCGTCACAATCACAGGGGGCTCCAGCCCTCACAGCGGGATGGACTCTCAACCTTATAATCATCGCCGCCACAGGATGGGCTCACAACCTTGAAGCCATCGCCGTCACAATCACAGGGGGCTCCGGCCCTCGCAGCGAGATGGACTCTCAATCTTATAGTCATCGCCACCACGGGATGGGCTCACAACCTTGAAGCCATCGCTGTCACAATCACAGGAGGGCTCCGGCCCTCACAGCGGGATGGACTCTCAATCTTATAGTTATCACCGCCACGGGATGGGCTTACAACCTTGAAGCCATCGCCGTCTTCATTTTAGGGGGCTCCGTTCGTAGTGCTCCGACGCAAAGACCCTTCACAGCGGGATAGACGACTCATCTGGAACACTATCTCTGCCAGGGTGCCTGCGTGACTGGCCTACGTGCTCTGGCACTGGGGGCTTGCGTCAGCACCCCTAAGGACTATGATCCCCGCATCACTCTGAGATGGGAGCAGGTCTTCGGAAGGGCATCCTGCCTAGTCCACCTGGCAGCTGGGCGTCGGGTCTTTCCCACTACTGCCAGGCCTGTGGGATTCAGTAAGAGCATGGACCGGTGGCTGGGGCAACGGGCTTACTCTGATCACGCCATCATGGTGTTTTCAGTCTTCTCAGACAGGTAGAGAGATGCTATGTAGGGCAAGGCAGTGCAAATTCGGGAACTGGCAGTCCAACGGAGAACCGGTATTTATGGACCCCCTAGTGACGTGTCACTCCCAGGGGTGACACGTGTCAGCTGGTGACACATTGATGACACCGGCATACTTTTTCCTATAAATAGGGGACCTTGGATTTCATTTAAAGGGGAACTCTCTCATTTGTCATTTTCACTTTCTCTCTCTAAAACTCATTCTCTCTGGAATTCTAGAGAGTGAAATACATTCGGACACCTGACATCAGACTCTTGACGCTGCACTCTTGACGTTGTCCTTAGCTTGGATTGTCGGTCGCCGGCTCTATTTGCCTTCGCCTTGCCTGCGCAGTACTGCCAGCCCTCGCGACCTGTCTGGGGAGCCTTGCCTTCAGCCCTTACTCTGTCCTTGCTGTCTCTCATTGTGCACACTTGGAAGTTGACTCAGACTGCAACCTTTGTGGCACCTCCACGGAGGCACGAACCCACATTCCCTGGCATCATTTTGGCGACTCCGCTGGGGAGGTGAGCATCGTACTGCAGTCTGCCCGTACGTTACACTTAGGCACCATGCCTCCACGATGAAGAGTTACGAGGGCTACCAGCCAAGGCCTCATCCGCACTGTGCAAGAGGAGCATTAACTCGATGAACAAGAAGGGACTAGTGCCATGTGCCCCCAAGACCAGCCACTAACTGTCGCGCCTGACATACAAGTTACAGTCAATGCAGCCATCCAACAGTTCACGCCCGCTATAGCCAACCTTCAGAACTCGCAGGCTACTCTTATGACAGTCATCATGGAAATGCAAAAATCCATGCAGGCGATGGTCCCCCAACAAACCCTTGCACCTGTCCAACCTCACGGACCTGAGTTGGCTCTTGACGCCGCTCAGGCCCCAGTGCCGCGACCACCGCCGCCACAATCATCTAGACCTTTGGCTGTAGGACTTATGACATCTTTGCCTCCTGCGGCTGATGTGATGCGTCCTTTTAGGCCATCACGAAGACCTCAGGCAGACCTTGGACCCGTACTGCAACAGATTCACCCGGTCACGGCCCCCCACCCCATGCCAACGCAAAGTTCATCTGAAACTCATGACTCCATCGAGATAGAACCTAATCCTTATCCACCTGAGCAGCAGCAGACCACAGGCCAAGCGATGGGCATGTCTCGCAAACCCACACACGCCCCTCCGTAGCTGCCCTTGCCACCCCCTATACTATACCAACCCTCCCATGTTCCCGTTCATCAAGCCGCACCGTCTGGGGGCTCGGGGGCTCGCGATACCCCAAGCAGTCATCACCCCTTGACCGGCAATGAAGCACCATCCTCCAACTATGTCACTCAGTCAGACTTGGAAGCCCTTGTCCATCGCCTGTCAAGGAATTTCGAACCAAACTCTTCAACACGGTTGTCCAGACACGCCCCGTATGCCAATGATATCGCCATCACACCCTACCCCCTCAAGTACAAGCAACCAAACTTTGTGCTCTTCAACGGACGTGAGGGCAACGCCCGTGAGCACTTGACAAGGTTCGCATGCTCCTTGGAGCAGTATGGTACAGGAGACGGCTTAAAGTTAAGAGAATTTCACAAATCCCTTACAGGCTTGGCTTACACTTGGCATCACCAGATCCCTACAGGGACCGTCCACACCTGGAATGACATGGTCCAGCTATTTTTAGACAAGTTCCATTATGAGACCGAGCACGTGATTATTGTTGATATTACTGGCGTTTGCCAGAACTAAGGAGAAGACTTGAATACATACGTGCACCGTTTCCATCTCAAATGCCTTGAGTGCACGGATTTCAGCAAAGACAAAATGTTGGTTCCCATATGCATCAAAATATGATTGACATCTACCGAGTGCACATCGAGAATCTACAGTTGAGGTCATGGGGACACCTCAAGGAAACAGCCCGACGAACTTACGAGACGGTTGGTCCTGTCAAGTCATGGAAGCCTCGACCGCAAAATACACTATTGGCCTCGACAGACACACCCATCACTCGCGTAGCAACAACAACAGCAACAACTACGCAAGCTTCAAGGGTCAATTTCCAGATGAGGATCGAGGCTCTGACAATCAGAGGCAACAGGGGCCTGCACCCGACTATCCATGTGATCTGAAAATAGTGAAGGAACTCTTGGCGGAATGGGGGCACATGACAAGAATTTCCAACTGCCACCAATGCGGACCAAGATCACGGACGAAGAAAAAACCCTACCCAACTACTGTTCTTTCCATCGAGCCCTCAGCCATTCTCTCGGAAACTGCAATACGCTGTGAACTATCTTTGCAAGGAAGGTTGCGTCAAGCGACCTACAGCTACGGAAGAACAACGATGTACGCAAGGATCCCTACCCCCCACATCGCAACAACAATAGGGAGCACCAGGTCCTCACGGTTGTCACTGACCACGTCGAGCCTGTAATCCCCAAAGTCCCAGCAGAGCCCATATCAACGGTCGTGCCTCCTTCAGCTAATCAGCCGATGCCTTCCTTTGGACAGGTGACAAAGAACAAAAGTTTTTTTTTTGATGAAATGGGGTTTTCACCCGTCGCTCGGACTTACTTTTCCAATTGCCTGATCGAGGTCACCACTGGCCTCGGTCCCGAATGCTTTGCCGCTCAGGCTGAATTGCGTCACATCCCTTCCACGGCCTTAGTCTTCTCAGACGAAGACTCACCACAGGTCGAGCATCACAATCGACCCCTATTTTTAGAATGTACTGTTAATGGCACGGGCTTCCGTCGTGCCTTGGTTGACTGCGGCACCTCGATCAACATCATACCTCTCATCACCTTGCAACAGGCCAGCATTCCCCCAAGAAAAATCATCCGCGACCCCATCAAAATCACTGGCTTTGGATAGGGTCCCCAGTCGACCCTCGACCACATCACTGTCGACCTCATGGTTGGAACTGTCCGTCGCGACACTACTTTTCACGTAATAGACAGGGAGCTTGCCTTCCACCTTCTGCTCGGGCGACCATGGATCCATGTTAACAAGGTCGTTCCCTCAACATACCACCAGTGTGTGAAACTGGTGGCCGGTCATGCACGGCATGAGGTAGCGATGACAATCCCTGCAACCACGGCCCCCTTCGAATGTGCAGAATCTTACTTCGTCGAGGCCTCCTTCTTCACTGACTTTGCCGAGGATGGTGAGAATGCTACTCATATACATTCCACCAAGTTGCCAACTTGGGATGAGCTGTACGGAAACAAGCCTCCCAAATCCAAGACCAAGAAAAACAATAAGAACAAGGGATCAACCTCGGTGCCCCCGCCTGCTGCCGCGATCAACTCTCCTCCCGCATCCCCCAAATCTAAAAAGCACAAGCCGGGGCCAACCTTCCAACGCGTCATCAGGGACGGTAAAGTGATTTACCAGTTATGACGGTGCGCGGGGGCTCCAGATGGTCCCTCATTTGACCCCCTCAATCCCGACCCGCTTGTGGAAACTGACTGGTGCTGCACTGCCGAGCATTGCCCGCCAGACCCTGACCTCACTCCCGGTGTGGCACCACCTTGCTATGAAGACGGCCATCAACCACAGGCTGAAGATTTGAAGAAATCAACTTGGCCGACCCTGGCAAAGAACCGCGGCACACTTACATCGGCACAAAACTCGCCCCCGACTGAAGGAAGGAATTGGTTTCCCTCCTGTGCGAATATCGCGATGTCTTGGCATGGAGTTACAATGAGATGCCCGGACTGGATCCTGCCTTAGTCACACACTATCTCAACATTGCCACCGGATCCATCCCTATACGACAACACCCACGGACATTTTGCCCCGAGATCGAGTTGAAGATCAAACAAGAGATTAAACGTCTTCTGCAGGCAGGCTTCACGAACCTATCACTCACCCCATTTGGCTGGCTAATGTCGTCCAAAAGAAGAATGGCCAAGTCCGCGTGACTTTCGGGACTTGAACAAGGCGTGCCCCAAAGACGAGTTTCCGTTACCCAATATCAACATGCTTACGGAGGCCACCGCCAGATATGAAACCTTATCTTTCATGGATGGGTTCGCAGGTTATAATCAAATTCGCATGAACCCCGACGACAGCGCCAAGACAACCTTCCACACTCCTATGGGTAACTTTTGTTGGAAAGTTATGCCTTTCAGTCTCAAGAATGCGGGTGCTACGTATCAAAGGGCAATGACAGCAATCTTCCATGACATGATACACCGCACTGTGGAAAACTACGTCGACGATCTTATTATTAAATCCAAGAAGGAAAGTGATCACCTCACTGACCTTCGAGCAGTCTTTGATCGTTGCCGCCAGTACAACATGCGGATGAATCCATTAAAGCGTGCCTTCGGCGTCTCCTCCGGCAAGTTCCTCGGCTTCTTGGTCAGTCAACAGGGCATCGACGTTGACCCTTCCAAAGCTGCCTCCAATCAAGAAATGCCACCACCCAAGAACACAAAGGCAACTAAAGAGCTTCCTCAGCAAGGTCTCTTACCTCCGACGCTTCATACCAGCATTGGCCGAGCTTATCAAGCCATTTCAGCACTTGATGCGCAAAAGCGCACCATGGAGTTGGGGTGTGCCCCAACAGCAAGCATTTGAACAAATTAAGGTGGTCCTCATGTCACCGCAAACCATGGTCGTACCACAGCGAGGCATCCCACTCCTACTCTACTTGACCTCCACACCCAGATCCTTCAGAGCTTTTCTTGCCCAAGAGGTAGAAGGCGTGGAGCGTCCTATTAACTACCTCAGCAGAATAATCAGGGGACCCGAAGCCAACTACTCCGAGCTTGAGAAACACTGTCTGGCCTTGGTGTATGCTTCACAAAAATTCAGACACTACTTTTTTGGCGCACCAGATCACACTCGTCACCAAGGCTGATCCACTCGGGTACATGCTTACACGCCCTGCCTTGTCCGGTTGCCTTGCCCGTTGGTTGTTGCTCTTGGCCGAGTTCGGTCTATCTATCAAAAATCCCACTGCCCTGCGGAGTCAAGTCGTTGCAGATCTCTTGGCCTTCTTTCCACATCAACACTATGAGCCAACCTTGGTTCAATTGCCGAGCGAGGAGACCGCCCTGATCACTAACATAGACAACCTGTGGACACTCGAGTTTGAGGGTTCGGCCACCAGCAAGGGTGCCGAAGGGCCCCTTCGGCAGGGAGTTGCTGGCATAGTCCTCCAAAGCCCAGACCTCATCACCACCTCCCTCTCCTTCAAGCTTGCCTTCCCAGTCTCCAACAATGAAGCCGAGTATGAGGCACTTGTCATTGGTCTCATGCTCGCCATCAGTATGGGGGCTAGAGCCTTATGCGTGAAGGGAGATTCTAAGTTGATCATGAACCAGGTTGATGGAGAATTCGTGGTTAAGGAGCCAACCTTGGCACCTTATCGAGCCTTGGTACAACACTTGGAAGGAAGACTTGGCTATGTCCAATATGAACATCACCACAGGTGCCCTAATAGACATGCGGACAGCTTGGCCACGATCGCGTCAAAGATGGAGGTTGATGGTGAGCAGTGAATGCTAATCATTATCAAGAGATTGGAACCATGCACAACATTGAACCTAGTCCCGAAGGACATTACTGCAGACGATTGGAGGCAGCCGATTATCGACCAACTTAAAGCGCCATCTCTTGCTCATGCCTCTACCCTTACAGACTTTTTGATGATGGGAGATGTCTTGTATAGGCAATGTCCCGGAGGCACTCTAGCCAGATGTTTGGCCCCGGAAGAAGCAAAACACAAATTACAGCTTGGCCATCAAAAGTGTTGTGGCCTCGACGGTCCCCTCTATACCGTCGCCTCCAGCGTATGGGCCTCTATTGGCCATCCATGGCCAAGGATGCCTCACACGTACAAAGGGACTGTTCTGAGTGCTTGTATGCGCCTGACAATGCAGAATCTCTTGTCATTGACGTCGAAGGTGACTGGCGCCAACCTTTCACCCAGTACTTATCCCATGGGGTTCTACCACCTGACCGCAGCTTGGCACGATCTATCAAGCGCAAGTCAGTCAAGTATTTCGTGACAGAAGGCGAGTTGTTTTGTAAGGGTTTTTCAGGGCGCACCCTGCAGTGCTTGCAGGGTGCACAAGTAGTCAAAGTGATTAACGAAGTAGACAACGGTGATTGCGGTGAGCATCAAGGCCCCCAGAAGCTGTATGCAGAATTGCTGAGGTTGGGGTATTATTGGCCGACTATGGAATCCGACTTCATCTATCATGTCCGACACTGCCAACCTTGCCAGGGGCACGCCCACAGAATGCACACGCCAGCATCCGACCTGTGCATGATCTTAGCCCCGTGGCCATTTCACTCTTAGGCCCTTGACCTCATCGGTCCCATCCAGACGTCATTCATGGATTATGGTTGCTACTGAACGCTTTACGAAATCGGTCGAAGCCATACCTCTGCGGAGAGCCACGGGGAGGCGTCGTTTCCAACTTCTTATGTGATGTCATCTGTCACTTCGGCATCCCACGATGTATCATATCCAACAATGGCACGCCGTTCATTAATCGAGAGGTTCGAGCTCTCATGGAAGGATACAACATCAACCATACCACATCAACTCCCTATTACCCGCAAGGTAATGGTCAAGCTGAAGCTTCCAACAAGACTCTGCTCCGCGTATTATCACGAATGGTTCATAGCACCAACGGGTCATTGTCCGAACAACTAAATCTGGCACTTTGGGCCTACAGAACGTCCCAGCACACATCAACGAAGGCCACGCCCTTCTCTCTCGTTTACGGGGACGAGTGCGTGATACCGGCCGAGATCACGGCGTCGTCGGTCCGACTTTCTCTAAACAGCGGTCTCGGAGATAAAACAATCAGACTGGCAACACTTGACGGCCTCGACGAAGGACGAGCCATAGCCCTGCGACACATGAAAAAATATCATGAGCAGCTCACGAAAGCGTATGGGAAGACCGTCAAGTCACGTTCCTTTCTCGAAGGCGACCTTGTTCTTCAAGCCGCCAAACATGTACGAGCCAACATGTCGGCTCCCAAATTCGCTCCAAACTGGGAAGGCCCTTTTATGGTGCACGAAGCCAGCACTAATGGCTCATACCTCCTGCTCAACCCCGACGACGGTCAGATCACGGCCCTTGTCAACGGCCGCTACTTGAAGAAGTATTATGCATAATTAGTCGTGGCAACGTTCCCACGGCCCTATCCGCCCACATCATAGTACTCGCTCTCATAGCATTTTTGTATATGCGTCATTAGAGACTTGTAATTTTTGTTGATCTTTACAAGATTATACGCTACTCATGTAATGGCAGTCTGCCCCACGTCTTATTAATACAAAGTCATTCTGTTACCTCGGCTTCCGTTTAGCCAACACTTATTTTCAGCCTATGCTTCCTAAGTCTCTTTCTACGGGCGGGGAAGGGGGAACATTCAAAGGCAACCAACAGTCATAGGCAACCAACAGACGCAAGATGTTCAAACACGGCGAAGGCAACCAAGCACAATATGCAACAGCCAAGATCAAGCTTGGATAACATAACTGTGCTACTCATATCATCAAGTAAACATATACCTTTACATCAAACGTTTACTCACCATCATCGGGTGCTACAACTACGGCAAAGTAAAATATAAACTATGGAAGCCTAAAAAACAATGACGCAACTGAATGGGAGCTGAATGCCTAAACTGCCTGTCGCTCCGCCTGCAGCTCTGACCATACAGTATCAAACTCGATCTGCCGCCTCAACCACTCTGACTCTCGACCATCCACCTCACCCCGCCGCCTCTGTAGATCGGCCAGTTGCCTCTGCAAGTCAACAAGCTGTCTCTCCCATATCTGCTACCTGCATGTCAATCCCGGCCAACTCTGCAGCAATCTCTGACTGCTCTGCCTCCAACCCTGTACGGCGCCGCTCCAACAACATCTTCTGCATGTCCATGACCACACGCCTCTCATCCATCTCACGGCTGCCATTCCTCGACCTGAAGAAATCTGCCAGCTAGTCCAGCTGCATACCCAGTGATGTGAAGGGCGCAAGCTCCGAAAGCGACCGAGCAACGAACTCTGCAGTCCAACCCGCCGGTGGCACACTAGCAAACGGCAGCAACCACTCCATAAACCCCACAGATACCCACATCCGTAATACTGGGTTCTCTATTGTCACCCTCTCGAACGTCTGCGGGAACGCTGCCTTCACCAGCTCCAACCAGCACACCGTCTCAGCCGGTAATTGGAGGCCCTCCCAAGTCACCACATCCACCTGTCCACTCACAACCCTCTACTCATCTCACCAGCTGCCACGCCACTGCCACCCACTGCAGGAATCTCTGGCACTCCACCAGCCATCTGCGCACCAATAATGGTTGAATGCATCGCCAGTAAAGTAGCACCAGCCTCAACTGCAGACCCTGACAATACGTTGTGCCGTCCAGCCACCACAACCTGAACCGGTGCCTCCTACTCATGAACTAAGGCTGCGACAACAGGGTCGGGCACCACCGTATTCCCACCATCACCTCCCATAACCTCAGTCTCCATTCCTGTCCACCAGTCCCCACCAACATCGAACATCACAATATCACTCACCGCTCCGTCGTATAGGGCCTCCACCGTCTCCTCGGCGACAGGCAATGGACTTACCCTCCTCGTCACCCCGACCACTGACGTCTCGACTACCTCAGTCTCCTCATCATCAGCCGATCCGCCAGCCCCGACTCTCATAGCCTCCTCTACCTCGGCATCAGTCTCCGCTTCACTGCCCTCCTCGACCGCCTCTTCCTCATCCCCCTGGCAAAACAGCTATCAGTTCGTAATCTATAATCAATATGCGAACCATATTCATAATACAAAAGAAGCGACAGAAGCAAACCTCAGAATCTGGCTCCTCTGATACGTCACGCGGCCTCTTCGCCCCTGATATGTGTGGGGCTGATGTATCGGCACTAGCCTGTTGCGCCGTCTCCATCATCCTCACTCGCAATGCCGATAGGGGACCCTTGCCGACCCCCGGCACCCTCGACACCTCCGCAATCGGCTCCTCCCCGCGGTCCTCCTCTGGGGCAGCATCCCCCAGCTCACCGGCATCCTCCTCTGCCTCTCTCTGAGCTCAGAACAGAGCTCCTGGTCACTAACGACGGCATTCCCGACTGCCTCGTGATTGTGGTCGATATCAGACTCAAGGCTCGGTCGTATGCAAACACGTCTACATGCCGACGTGTGCCTGACGGCTGTGCCAACCATCCCGCCCAGCTCCCTCGCAGCCGCTCCCACCAATGTGCATAGTCCACTGTCACTGCCCCTACCACCTCTGTCCCTGGCTGCCTCCACTCTGTCGTCGGCACTGGCCACTCTCGGGCTGTGTCATATCATGTATACCCAAAAGCCGTCGTCACACTCCAAGGGCTGTTGTACCCGCATGGGGGCTCTGAGTCATACCCGAACGCCAGCGACAGATGGTCTGGGCTATACCTCGCCACGTAGTAACAGCACTCGGCGGGCTTCCCGCCATCATCTGTCAACACCGAGAGCCAACCGGGAAAATACCCAACCAATAGCGCCAGCTGTCCCGACACTAAGTCTCCT